>BMAV01001094.1:35984-69453 GCA_019973955.1 Trichonephila inaurata madagascariensis
GGGTAAGGCTATTTCAATGTGTTAAAATGAAAAACAAAGGGTTTGGTCAGTTTTATTATTAATAATATAAAAATACTTTTATTATTTCTTTTAAATAAATATAAACACAATTATAAGTGAAATAACACAACAAATTAAAGCAACGGATTTGTTTTATTTTTTAGTTTTCATTTATATAAACAGTGTGTGTGGTCATTATTAAAATAGATGACATATAAAGCTAAAATCCATCCAGAAAATTTCTTATTTTTTTTATCAGTCTTTTTTCATGAAACTAAAAAGAAAGGCAATCAGATGAAGTGAACTAATAAAAATTGATCATCTTCTGACGCACACACACACAAATATATATATATATATATATATATATATATATATAGTCACAAATTTTATCCCACATATTGCAATATTAAGTAGAGCTTTGCAGAAACATGTGTTTCGCATTAAAATTTTAATTTTTTTATTTCACTATATTGCAGGAATACTTATTATTTCTGTTTATTTTTCACTTTAATAAATATTCTTAAAATGTACATAATTTAAGTACAATTTGTTTTTTTATTTATATTGAAGGAATAGTTATATATATTTTATGCTGCTTATGTTTATGTTCATAAGTACCTTTAAAAAAAAGGATGCATAATTAATATATAACAAACACTAAATGCGCAATTTTTGCTGTGGCGTTTGAGAAAATTAATGGCAGCTTGAGAATTAGGAAATTAAATAATTGGTTTATTTTCATTACAGCTATTAAATACAAAATATTGGTTATTTTGGTTATTGGAGATCAGAATATGATATTTGTGGGGGAAGAGGTCACATGACCGTTTTCTTCAGTGTTTTTAATGAACTCTTCCACTTGGGATGAGGGTGGTTTCTTTCGGACGCCTCGGATTACACTCGAAGTTTCCAGTTCACGGTCAGGTGTCGAATCCAGTTCTTGGAGTGTATGGCGATTGGCTTAAAATGGACTGAAACTTCGCCCCATTTCGGGCAGCAATATTTAGGGGTGCAAGAGAAGGTAGGAACGCTGTTTTCCTTGCCACAAAAGAAGCCTATTTTTCAGATGTATGAAGCTAAAACTAACTCTCAATGCATTGCCTTGAGAACCGAATTGTTTCAAATATTTCTTAATGCATGGCACATTAAATCATATTCATATTGTAGTTTGGCACAGCACGCCTATATATATATTAAGGTTGTTCAACCCTTGATTTATCAGTAATACCTTAGGAATTGAAATCAATTTTTTTCCTATAAACATACATTTATTTCAGAAACTTTGAGAATTTTTTCTGCAATTTGGAATAATCTACAAAGGACAGTATTTTTTTTTTCTCATTGGGCTAAAAAGAAACATGCAGACCAAAAAAGACTGTCACTTTGAAATAGTATCTTCCCAAACAAGCATATCGCTAGTACTGTGACTGTGACATCACATAGGTTTGCGGTGGTCTTCACCAAAGCACTCATTTTCTATTTAGGAACTAGTGATGTCTCAACATTCATGGAGTTTCGCATGGGAAAGTATCCAAGACCGGACACACCGGCGCTTACTTTCAAAGGCAGGTCAACTGACCTCCCTTTATCTAGCCAACAAAGAAGTGATTGGCGCAGATCCCTTGCTAATATCCGGCTGTAAAGCCCACCGTACGAAGGGTGACAAGGACCAATGGCCGAATAGCATTCCTGACTACGTCTATATATATATAATCAGAAATGATTCTTTCTCACTTGTAACTTTTGAAATCTTGAGGTATTCCACCTTTAAATAGACGCCAAAAGGGGAAACCCAGTGTCTCTCGATATACTAGAAGCTTTACAAACAGCCCTCTACGAGCACCAGCACACTCCAATTGACTCTCATACCTGTAGTGACCTATCAAGGCTCACACATACGAGCATCCCTATGTTGTCCTAACGCAGCCTTTCACTTGAGTAATACGGTCCTAACAGCAACTTCAACAGCCCCATAGCAGATTATACTGTTTTAATTTTTAACAAGAAGACGAACGCTTTGGGGTGCTAGTTTGAACATTTTAAGAATTCTCGAATATTTGTTGGGGAAAAGTATAATTTTACCGCCTTCTGCTTTATTAATCTGTATATCTTAAGATCATTTTAATTTTATGCTACTTCTCAAGGAGAAAAATCTTTGACGCCCCCCCGGGGGGGGGTTTGGGATAAAACTGTACTATATTTCTTACTACATTTGGCATTTTACGAAAAATCCTAATCCTGGAACTAATCAAATATTATACTTAAAATCCAGTCTTCATAAGTTTGAATTAAAGAAATTAATTTATAACTTTTCTTTTATCATTTTAATGGATTCATTTACCATTCACAAATCATAAATATATCATTAATTCATTTATGATTTTCTGCTTTAATTGATTCTTTGCGATTCTAACGCTAATCGATACATTTAAGATTCAAAAATTATTCATGTATCTATTAGTAACAGGCTCACAATGAATCAATTAAAACAGAAAATTATTAATGAATTGATTTCATAATAATACATGACTGCAGTACATTTTATTTTTTGAAAAGCTTATTCCTTTTTTATACTATATTAACGATTCATTTGGAAAATAATGAATCACTAGTAAAAAAAACTTAATAAAAACTTCGAAATTTTATTACAGAAAAAATATTGAATGTATACTACAAGAAGAATAAAGATTTATGGATAGATAAAAGTTTAAAAAAATGTTTTTTATATGTTTAACTATTTTTTTTTCCTGTTGCGTAAACAAAAATCTTCTATTTCCGATTATTTGGAAGAAAAAAAAATAATTTAGCTGTCATTTCCTAGACATATCGTTCGGAGAATTTTGTCTGAATCTTATGTAGTTCAACTTTTGCCTCCTTTATCGCTTAAACCGTCTGAAAAGAAGTGATTCCCAAAACTTCGTTAAATTCTTTGTGAACGGTTTCTTTCTTCCCAGAAACATATTTCGTTCGGTGTAAAACTTTGATTTTCTTAAAGATATTCTTCTGTCTCGTATTTTATTTTCGCAAGTTAATAGTGAGGGGAAACATTTTTGATGCATTCATTTACCAATACATCGGCGAGAAGAAATAAAAATAGAAGACAATGCTTTAACTTGAAATTTCATTTTTATTTCTTATTATTGAAATTTATTTAAACTTAGAATAAAACTGTAAGGAAAGAAATGAAAGCATTCATTGCATGCAGTATGATATAATAAGTAAGTTCTTGATTAATATTTATAAAGCAAAAAGTATTTGCTATTTTAAATAAGTTTAAATTTTAGAAGCCTGAATGTAAATGAAGATTATACATGGCAGGCTCCAAACCTGCATGGGAAGAAAAGCAGTCGTCTTCTTTAAGTAGCATAAACTTTATTCGATCATCTTAAAGCTATTCCAATATGGCTGCCACTTAGCGCCTAACTTACTCGAACAAAGAACATTGACACAGCCAGGAGACATTAGCTCATGCTACTGGATTATTTTCTTTACATATTACTTTCTTAAAATCAAAGTTTAACTTTCTAGAACTTATATATATGTATAGATTTCGAGTAATATTTTAATGCTGTTTGTGAGAATATATTTAAATATGTACTATAGTGTGTGTTGTTTTTATAGAACTAATGAAGATTTTATGAATGTTTTTCTTGAACGCTAATTTATACAAGATTCCTATTTATACGAGATAGCTATTGATTAAGATTTAAAAATCCTGGTTTTGAGTTATGTTTCCAGTTTTGATTTGCATTGAATTCACAATATCTAAAAAAGAAAAGATAAACTGTGGGAGAAACTCTATTGAAAAAATGCAAAAGTTTACAAGACTGTTTTTAGTTGATGCCTTCAGCCTTGAAACAAATTAAGACTATTTTGCAAGTTACAAATTCAGAATAATTTCTTCCCCAAACTGCGTCCTCTGTAAAAGTGATCAAATAACTGACGCTTAACATCTTGGAGCATGTCCAATGGTCCTCGGAAGCCTTTATGATAGATACTGATAGGCTAAAGAGCAGCTACAGATGCCCTACTGTCTAATAGACTGTTAATTTATTTAATTTTTTCTTTGCATATTCTGTTTAATTGTATGTGTTTCTTTTTCTTTTCTTGTACACTTGTACAAAGTATTTTCACACTTACGAGTGATGTCATGACCATTGCTGCTGCAAAATAAAAATTATTTAAAAGGCTTAGTTGTTTATTAATTCATTGTTTTCTAAAACTTTTAATGCATACTAGGAGATATTTTAGAAATTTTTGCAATATTAAATTTTAGCAATATTAAAAATTAATTAATATTTTGTATATAAGTACCTAACGGTAGACCAATCTAAATTGTACAAATTATAGAACTGTCATACTCATTGTTTAAATTGTAAAACTGTAATTCACATGTATTATGCAGTTCACAAGAGTTTGCTTCATTTTTTACACCCAAACGTGATCCCTTGACAACCGTGCGGATGCTTCTGGAAATCACTGGAGAAATCTACATCACAATCTATGACGTAAGCGGATTTTTCGAGAAACCATTACAATTTAGGGGAGAGGCAAATCGTTCTTGACTTTCCTCTTCAGTGAAACTCAAATTTCCCAACCCATTTTTATTAACCATACCTTATGCATGAATAAACTTTTTACAGCATCACGTAAAACTTTTTATATAGAAAGATATATTTTATTAGATTTTTCTCTTAGTTTATCAGATATACCAACAAGTTAGCCTAAAATAAAAATAATACAATACTTTTCTGGGAGTTTTTATCAAGTATAAAAAAATTATATAAGAATTCAAAACTTGTAAAAAATATAATTTTATATATATTTGAAATAAAAATTAACCATCTAAAAGTATTGTTACTTAATGCTGGAGATCCTATTTAGAAAAGTAAGTTACTCTTACTAAAAATGAAGTAAGAATAGTAGTAGTACCTTTGTCTTCTAAAATGTTCTTAATTCCTACTAATAAATGGACCCAAAACTTAGTAGAATATTTATTCTTTCGCCATTTTCTACATCGATTATTTTAAAATTTATTTTGGACTTGAATTACAACAGATACGAATATGTTTCAGACGAACAGAAGGAAAATGTTCCAGGTTTAAATAATGATATTTTTCTTTGCTTTTTGAAGATGAGAACACTGAAAAGCTTTCATCTGATCAAACACAAAAATTATTTTTAGACGAAAATAAGAATAACGTATATTTGTATCCATGCGAGTTCAGGTTTCCATGTTTTCTTGCATATTTTAACCATTTATTATCTCCCAAATTTACCTAAAGGATGTAAATAATATGTTACGGAAATTACTATTCTTTTTCTTGAAATATAATACATAAAAATGTTTCCTCAGCTTAAAATGTCATGGATAATTAGTAATGTATATGAAAGAAAATATAATCTGTTATCTGAAATTTTAAAGATAGCTGGGGCTTTGTAATGTTAAGGTTAACATTTACAGTGGCTCTCAAAAGTGTCCGTACACTTACAATTTTCTGTAAAACTTGGTGTCTTTGACTAATTAAAATTGAAATATCGGAATTGTAATTTTTTATCATATCTACAACTTGTATTTATTGAAATAACGTGATAAATTTTTAAAACATAGCATAACTTTTATTTTGAAAAATTAATAATCAAAAACTACTAAAACATTATACTATAGAAGTCTTTGTATACTTAAAAAAAATCTCAACATAACTTTAAATATTGTATTTCTTTCTTAATTTAGTTCTTAGTAGAACATCTTGTAGCGTGGATGCTAAAAATATCTTACTAAGTACTAATTTAATAAAGAAATGCAATATTTAAAGCCATGATGATATATTTTTCAAGTGTACGAAGACTTGTGTGTATCGTAAATTTTTTGTGGCTTTTGGACAATTATTTTTTCCAAAATAATAGCTGTACTTTGTTTTAAATTTTATTATATTATTAAAATTAAAAAAAAGAAATGCCGATATTATAAAAAAATTAAGATTCCGTTGTATTCATTTTAATTAGTCGAAAACATCAAATATTATAGAAAATGGTAAGCATACGAACACTTCTGAAAGCCACTGTATATGTGTGGCTTCTAGGTTTGTTAATTTTAGCTTAGTGTTTATATTATGACTGAATATTTCAAAAACTATAAAAGAAGTAATAGTTTATTTTAGAACATTAATCAATTAATGTTTAGGTAATTCATTGCTCAATTTTGCAATGTGTTCAATACGGGCAAATGCATTTTCTACTACTATATTTTTAAAATATGAACCATCTGAAAAATTATCAAATTAATACAACTTCATTGAAATACACAAATAAAAACTCTGAAAAGGGAAAAATTATTTTATAACATTAGTATACCTTTTCCTCGAAGTTAAAATAACATTTTAAAATATTACTGAATACATGAAAACTCCCAGACAAAATACCAAAAACATAATAAATATATTTTCATCAGTGAGAAAAACACTTCAATTAAGATAGAAAGGTATTAAATTTCTTTAAAATTCGGAATAAATCAAATGAATTCTTATAAGTACAATAGTCTAATTTTGTGAAAGTAATTAGAATTATCATTGAAATAAATTTACGTGCGGAAATTATAAATAGACTTCAAATGGGTTAAATGCAAACGATATTCTATTTTATATTCATACATGTACATTCCGATCCAAGGTTAAAATCATTGAAAAGAAAAGTGAAAATATATGCGAAGAGTCAATTCAAACATGAAGTCTTTTAAAAGATAATTTCGAATATAGAAATAACTACTTCCAATTCGAAACTGATGAACATAAAATGAAGCAGTCATTGCAAAATTCTATAATACAATTCGCTTTGTAGAAGCAAAAAAAACCAGCGATTTTATAAGCAAGATATACGATTCTTATTTCTCAGAAGATTTTAGAGAAATGAATGTATAAAAATTTATATATATATATTTATATCATATCTTGAAATATTAATTAAGGATTGGGAACAAATTTAAATCTATAATGTAAAATTTGATATGTTCAGCTCTTTAAGGTATTCCTTGAATGTTTTCAGCGGTACGCAAGTTATTTATGAAGTAAGATTTAAAAAAAAATTTTTGGATTAGATACTTATATATGCTGTTGCTAAAAATACATTAATACAGAGAGAGTGCTGGTTGTAAATATACTCTCTTGTGATTTAAGGGGACAGACTACGTAGGGAAAAAGAATTTTACAAAAGCGCCTTAACTAAATCATATATTTTTTTTTGTATTTAGTCTTATTTGAATTATAATATACGTATACAATTAATCTAAGATTGTTATTAGAATAAAAAATATATTAAAGAGTTTTTTTTTTCTTTTGGCAAAAAAGTAATGAAGGAATGATATATTTTCAAATCATTTTCCTTTTATGAAAAAAGTTTCTATAATTATAATACACTAGTCATCATAAATTAATGAAAACTCACAAAATTCACGATAACTTAAAAAGTTACCTGTATAATTTAATGATACACATTGTTTAATACATTGGAAGGTATAAAATGCATAAAAATAAACCAGACAATTATGATACTATAGAAATTAGCATGTGTATACAGTGAAAAAATTGGATTCATCATTTTGGTATAGGAAAAATACTTTAATACGGAGTATGATCCCCAAGGAAGCAATACAGCCCGTGCTGCAATGTGTGATCCTCTCAATTAGGAGGTATATTAATTCTGTAGGAAGGGCAAGCAACATTGCTCTTCCAAGGCAACTGTAAAGTCCTAGAGAGTCCTACGAGGAGGATTGAAACCAACTACACGTCATTGTAGAGCATTCCAAACATGCTCGATAAGTTTAAGGCCCGAAGATAGAACTCGCCACTGCATACGTTGAATTGCTTACTGCTGGAGACAAGCATCCACGATGTGAGCTCTGCGTGATCTCACATTGTCTTCCTGTAGCAACAAAACATCACCTATTGCCCCACAATAATAGTGCACATGAGCATCTAGAATATCATCTTTATAGGTGTGAGCATTAACATGTCCACGGGAAAAAACATAGAGGTATTTGTATCCACCCAAAAAGATACCAACCTAAACACATATACTACCTAATCCATATGCATCACTTTCACGAATGTATAATTGACGAAAATGAGTTTCAGGTTCTATCCAAATAAAAATACGCCTATTATCGCTTTCGAAGCTAAACCTGGACTCATCCGTAAAAGGAACAGCTTTTCATTGATCACACATCCGGTGGACATGTTGACGTGTCCATTGCAAACGCAGCCACTTATGGCGTGACGTGAAAGGGGTGCAAATGGCAACTCGCATCGCATAAAGACCACATTTGAGAAGCCTTCGACGCAAGTTTCACCTTGATGTCAACCTGCCTGAGCTTTCAGCGAGAGAGGATCTGAGTTCAGAAAGAGTTCCTATTCCTTCGTGAGCAATATTACTAATATCAGTTATTGGCACTCGTGGTAGCGCTCGGCAGTCCTTGGCTAAGCCTTCTGGATGCCGAATCCATGGTTAAAAAGTGATGTCAAAGTCTATGAATCACAGACGGACTCCCATTCATCCATCTAGAAACTTCTATCTGACTGTCCTGCCTCTGGTATCCCAATTGCTCACCACCGGATTTCTTTGGTTAGATGATGCCTGGAGATCATTGTTACAATTTCACTGTGCCAGATTTCTAAACTCAGACACGCAGAGACAATTTCCGCCTTGCTCTGAGACATCTATTTTTATGCTGATCGCCAATAACTTATTCCAACTGCATCGCCACTAGTTTTTTTACTGTAATATCTCGTTCAACTTTTATTTCCCAACATATTCAAATTTCATTGAGATTGGCTGAGTTTTAGAAGAGTAACAGCTATTTTTCTGATTTTTCCTTAATTTAGCAGTGTATTTGGTTTTTATACAGCTAGTACTTCTAAAAAGAACCAGGACTAGAATTTTTGAAAAACTTACATGGTTACAAATTTACTGGTTATGATTTCAATTAATCAATTAGCATAATAACCGGTGTTTCCTGTTAAATTTTCCCTACACTGATATCAGTTAAATGCGAAAGTTTTACCCTTTTTTTGATATCCAAATTTGCATTGGAATTGATGCCACACATGAAGTTGTAATGACCGAAATCGTCGGAGAATCAAATATGTGGATGTTTAACATACAAATGCATTGCGTGTTATGTTAATCATCTAAAAAAGTATCAGAGGGTGTAAAATGGAAAGCGAGAAGGAGCATGTAAGGCAGTGTTTGTTATACGAGCTCGATAAATAAAGTACTACAGCCGCTGCATGTCTCAATGTTTGTCAAGTTTATAGGGACGATGAAATAGACGAAAACACATGTCGTCGATGGTTTCGTAAATTTAATGAAGGATACAGAAGCTTCCAATATCAGGCTAGCAGTGGACGTTGGGAAAGAGGATATTGACCTTTATTAGCTTAATTGTCTCTAAATATCAAAATATCTGTCATGCAATATGAAATCAATGGTTTGTTGAAGATCATTCTAAACGACAGAGGATTTATACGCCTTCTCATGACTAAAGACCGAGAAAACAGACTTATTGTGAGATCGGCGCGAGAGAACCGTACAACCACATCCCGCACCCTTATTAAAAAAATAGCCATGTTTGCAGATCACGCAGAATTCGCTCGTACAGTGCGACGACGCTTGCAGCAACATGGACTCTCAGCGCAACCACCATTTTGGATTATCTTGTCAATGCAGCAAAAAGAGGGACGGAGTCTATGGTGCGCTGAATGACCAAGTTGGATACAGGAGTGGTACAATATCGTGTTTTCAGAACAGGTCTGGTTCTGCGTTCAGTATTCTGATGGCCGTGTAGCAGTTGATTCAAAATTAGTGTGACCAATTTTAAAAGTGTATAACTATGAATGTAAATTTGTATCGCTTTGCTGCCAGCAATATTTAACAAAAATAAAGCATTTAAATTACTAAACTAACTTTTTTTATTAATGAGGGTAAGTTATGTCCTTGGAATCGAAACATCAAACCCGAAACGGAATTTTAAGCCTTTTGAAGGATGTTTGCTCAAATTCTGTTATTAAAAAAGCATTTAAATATTAGAAAAGACATTTGATAGTGGATTACTATCTAAACTTTGAAAAGAAATAAAATTTGACTTGGAATCAAAGGCTCAAGGGGAAAAAAATTAGTTGAAATGAAATCCTCGGGGGAAAAGAAAAAAAAGAAGCTGAAAAGACTTATCGCTATAGAAAAGCATCTGCTTCAACGAACTTTAACAAAGAAACTATAGATATTGCAATCGACAATTTGTAGTAAGATAAATAAAATTGGATATAAAAAGTAAACAAATCAGTCTGTCTTCAAATGTGTGTTAAGACCGTAGAAAAACAAGGAAAATGTTCTCGGCCTCTGTTTTTAATGTTACGCAAAGGTAGGTACAAAACATGAAAAACTTCGGATGAAGCACTGTTTCATCTGTCATTCACAACTTGCAAAACAAAGACACAATATATTTCATGCAAAAAATGTTACAAAGACACAGCTGTTTTGCAAAATGCTAGTTGACCGTCAGGTGTTATTGTATGTTTGGGAATGTCTTCTCAAGGCTTAACAAGATCATTTTTGCCGACCCAAAGGCTAAAATTGATGCTAAATACTATCAAAATAAAGATTTAAAACGATCAAAAAAGTAAACATCTTTACCCTTAAGGAAACATTGTTTTTCAAGATTCTGCACCCAGTCAGTCAGCAAAATCAACTATAAAATGGCTGAAAAATTACAAAATAAAGGTTCTTCCTCCTGATGAATGACTACCACTGTGTTCCTTGCGATTACTTTTAGTGAGATACTTCAAAAATAATTAAACAGACTTAAAGTAAGAACACTCGAAAAGGCTTTCAAAAAGCAATCGTAAAGGAAGTTGGAAAAATACCAGCGGAAATGGTTGAAAAGTCCTTTTGGCTTAGTCGAAACGTTTATGCAAAATGTACTAAGCTAAAGAAAACCACATAGAAAATTTTAGCTAGATAACTTTATTGGATAAAGATTTATGATGATAGGAAATTGTCCATATTACTTTTGAATCACCTGGTACGTGTATTGAGGCTCCAAGAAGATCGATTGTTGTCTGCTTGCATTCAATATTCGTATAGGAACTCTGAATCAGTGTGACGGTTTGGGCAGCCATTAGGAACATAACACTCTTATCTCTCGTTCGGTTCAAAGGTAATTTGAACATAAATCGTACAATTCTGCAATCTTACATCCAGTGTTTGTGCCCTATCTTCGAGGACTGTCAGACGCACTTTTCCAATAAGATAATGCAAGTTCATATCTTGTATGTCGTATTCTGACCGTCTTCGATACACAGGCTATTATATTGTTGCCCTGAGCAACCCGGTTTTCAGACCCATCTGGTCATGAATAACTGAGTGCCTGGCCCGTCACCCCTCTCCAGCTAATATGGTTGAGGAAGTGTTGCATACATTTGAAGGAGTATGATATGAGTTGCCCGTTACTTTGATCGAAGTTCAGTGCCATGTCTAACTGAGTAAATGCCTTTTTAGCTGCCATTGGGGGTGAGGGTGGTCATCAAAGGGTTTGTTCAAGTATCTAATTTTTCAAAACTCACATTTTTTCTTTGCATCAGTCGTTCATCTAGTATGAATCTAACTTTTCAATGTTATTTTTCTAATATAATCTAATCTATAGTATATCTAATCCGTCAGGCAATACGCGTTGTTTCATTTTTAAGAATTTTTTAATAACGCGAGATTGAAGCAGCATACACAATGATTAACAGACAGAAGAACAAGTAGTTCATTTCTAAGAAGCAAAATATCTGCGCATGCGTAAGCCGTAATGCACAGTTCAGCAGAAGTTTTCTTTGTTGTTGTGTAGCGGGTACAGGTTGCAACTTTTTTTACTGATTTCACACCCCGGTTAAACCTCGAACTTCTTTCACATTTAACCACTTTTGCCTTGATGCCAAATTGCTTGTGCAATAAGTATTTTTTTTTTTTTTGGTGTTTGATTTCCGATATGTTGTCCACTTGACCAGATCCTTTGCACCCACACCTCAGAGCCTAAGATCAAGAACACTATGTTGGGTTCAGTTGGTCTAGACCCTCATGGGTTGTTGTGCCAGTGTGTTTAGTTTAGTTTCCTACATGTTTTATCACGTTTAATGGCGTATAAAAGGGTATAAAAATAACAGTATTAGCTTAGAGATAAAAAAAAGTTAATACTTATTAGAAATACACACGCGCACTGTATTTTGAATTACAATTCAAACGTAACAAATTTCTGGTTTCTTTAAGTGAGATAACACTACATTTCTTTTATCTAGTTTTCTTTATAAAATTACAGCAATCCAAGAAAATAACGAAATAAAAAAAATCTTTTTATTTCTTTTCGAGGAATGAATATAAAAGCAAGTCAGAAAAAGGCTACACATAATTTTTATTTTATTCCCATGTGACAGTAATGTGTCTTGGCTGTGTTTCTCAGCTAGTATTTAAATAATTCACAGACGACTTGCAAAGAGGTTGAAGCACACATTTTCAAGAAATTTTTTAGGCTGTTCCTGTGGTCTGCTAAGTTAGTTTTGCCATTTTTATTTGCTGTTAAGATTTGCTGTAGGGCCTTTAAATGCGTGCTGTCAAGTCTAAAAGGACCAGCAAATGGATTTGCACCCTGTGAAGGCAAGGAAATGGGAAAAAGAAATCTAGAAACCTAACTTGACACTCAAAGGTAAAGGGCTTTTTCCCCCCGTTTTTATTTCTATTCTTTGGATAAACCTTTTTTTTTTTGGAGGTGGCTCAGATGTTGTCCTTCCTAACTGTGGTATATTTTTTAGTCGATTACTTCTACTTATAAAAGCTAAAAAGTGACGACAATATGAATTCAATATTTTTTTAAGGAGATTATTTTTTTATTTAATACTGTACACTAATTTTAAACTAGCTGTTACATCCGTTCTTCTCAAGGATGAATTGAAAAATTAAACCATAAAGATTGAAGAATAAAGAAGTTTTCAATGAGTTAGTTTTACATGAATTGTTAATTAAACAAAAAAAAGCTTTTTATATATCTCAGCTGATCAAAAAATCATATTTCTTAAATTCTAAGTCTGTAGGTCTAAAAGCTGATTAAAGGATTTTTTTTTATTTATAACGCCCTCGTAACACTCTTGTGGGTCGATTTTTGAAAACACCTTCCTAAGCTGATCTCTGCACAACAAAAGTAACACATTGTTACAAATTTTGTGTAATGAACGCTTAAAATAGTATAAATAATTTATATCTGGAAGTGTAATACGTTAATATTACTTCTGTTGTATTTATTTTGTGTTAAAATTGTAATCAGCCTCACTCTCCACCTGTTCAAGCTTTCGCAGTTTCTGGAGCCTGGCGTAGACAAAACAAAAGGCAAAATTTTGCTTCAGACATAAAAGATAGATGTATGCTGTCGCGGGCTTTTTTGCAGATGGCAGAATTTTTTCCGACTTTCTTGACAATTACTACATGTACAATATAAAAATAAAATGAATATAATTGACACTAAAAAACGCTACTATGCTCTGATTTTTACTAAAAGGCACTGATGAAATAATCGAAATATAAAATATTAAATTTGTACCATTTTTATTATAATTCAGATATTCAAACCTCAATTAAGATATCCTTTAAAATTAACATGCGTTAGAATATAGATTTTTTTAAACCAAAGTGAAATTTATATGTGGTTTATAATTTTAAATATCCTCATTAAGAAATAATCGGATTTTTTTAAAAGCTTTTTCTCGTCCTCCATTGAGATTTAATGTTGGAAATAAAAATTGAAAAGAAAAATATTAAAATTCCATTTGCTTCTTTGCAGATGTTTTTGACTTAATATTTTCTTTATTTTAGTATTTTTATGATGCAAATAAATTGTCGAGGTAAAATGACTATAATTTAAAAATTGTAATATTAGAATAACATTATTCTGATTATCTTAATTGCATTAAGCAAAAATTTGCATAAATACTCGTTTGATTATTTCGTATTATTTCTCTGTGGGAAAATTAAAGAAATAAATCTTAATTTCTTAATGTAATATTTGAATTCAAGTTACTTTATAAAAATCGTCTGCCTTTCAATATAACTCGCAAAACTTTATCTGTACAATATCTCTTTTGATGTTTTAATAATTTAATTGTATTATATTTGTTCCATGCTGTTTGAAGAAATGTATCTGGCAATAAACTTATTCTATTTTTTCAGTTTTTAAGTAGTTCAGTTTTAAATTTGGAATCAAAAATGAAGAGTTTATATTATGTCCTTCGATAGAATTTGTTTATATAAATAGGATTATATTAAAGCTGTTGCGAAAAGAAGATAATGTTTCAACTGTTTATCAAAACAGGTATTGTGATTTTAATGCAGTGCTTATAATTTATCTTATTAATTTCAAATTTTTATATAGAATTCATATTTTGAAATCCGTTTAGATTAGTTTAATTAAGCTATTTTAAATAAATTTGGTTTCGTACTTTTTACTTCGATAATATAACTATTCGTATTGGTAATACTCATTCTATATCAATACGCGACCTGCCAAATTGCTGTTGTATATTTTTGTCAAGTTGGATGATAACATTAAAATATGGTTACCTTGATTTTTATCGTTTGGTTTTGTATTTGCTTTAGAGTTTAAGTTTATGATTGTTATTTTTTATTAAAATATTTTTTTTTATTGTGATAACCCTAGCAATTTACAGCAATTCATTTGATTTTTTTAAAGAAGCTTTAACTATTTTTTATATTGAATGCTGTTATTGCAGTATTCGTTTTTTTTTTTTTTGTTGGATAACGAATACCTAAGAAACTATAAGTGAGTAACATGATCCTATTTTGAAAATGTTCTAGTGTTCCGAGTTTAGTTATAAGGGACCAATACGTGCAATATATATATATTCGAACTTTTCTTCGGTTTTGTTTTCTGCGATATCATTTTTTTTTTCCAATTTTAGGTAAGATTTTCCTAATTTCAGCCGATAAGAAAGGTGATATAAATGTAGCAGTCATAACACAATTGTTTCTCAATAAAGTAATAAATTGGATGGTGAAATTTTTATTATCGATATTATGGTGCCATAATAATAAATTCTTTTTAATGGCAGCAAATCGATACCTTCTGTTTTACTTTTATAAACGCTTTCGTAATTTTTTCACATTTCACAATAACAAATTTTTTTTTCTTAATACTTATTACTTCTTTTGGCCTAAAATAATATTTTAAAAAGTACCTTTCGTTTGTGTATATTTTGTGCCCTTAACAAAAGTATATTTTTGATAAGATTTGTGCCAGCAAACAGCAAATCTACTTTAATCTACCATAATCTACTTTAGATGTATTCAGATTATGCATCTATTATTTAGATTAAACAAGTTATCTATACAGATTTTATAATTATAATTTATCTGTTGTAGTTTTAAAATGCATCAACATAACTCGTGATAAAAATCATGAATATTTCTTAAAATTTTGTTATTTTTAGAACTTATTCATCTGATCAAATTTATGAATTTAATTGTTATTTACCTCCCTAATAAAATTCTCTAATGTCTGAATTTTTTATAAGATAAAACTGAGATTATACTCAGTTGAAGATATTCAAGTATAATTCGAATAAATTTTGTTGCTAATAATTTATCCTGAGTTAAAAATATAAACATTGAAGAATAATTTACTTTTTAAAAGTTATTTAGAGGCATGAAATCCTACGCAATGAGATGCAAAAATGCTTATTATAATGAATAATATTCTGTATTCTATTTTATGTTATACTTTGTATTTAGAATACTGTTTCACTTTTATGTCATAGAAGTTTCTGAAAAAATTGGAGGTTTTCAACCCATTTTCTTTAAAGTAATAACAAAGAGAAGCTTTAATATATTTGCTGACAATAAATATGACATTAAAAACATGTATTGAAAATTTTAACAGTTATTTAATATCAAAATTGCTGAAATGCAGTGCAATGAAATGATCATTGTGAAAATAGTTTTGCTGCACAAAAATGTTTTGTGATTGTTTAAACATTATTTCAAGTTCATAAAATCATTTATTGAATGTTCAAAGCTCCTTTCATTACTAGTAAAATCTAATGTAAATGAAAATTCGAGAAACATCCTTAATTACTAGAAGTTATAAACAAACTTTATTTCCTTGAATGCCAAAAGTATAAAGCAAGACATATTTCCAGATCTTCAGCTTTAGGGATTTTAAATTAACAGAATATTTAAATAAGTGACTAAAAATCTTATCAATAATTGACTGAAATTATTACAATTACAACTTACTTTATTCAGCTGTTCATTGCTAAGATGATTCCTTTTTTAAAACAAGGTATTATTAACTGAGAAAAATATAATCATTCATGAAAATAAAGTACAAAGGTAGGAGTTTTTTTCTACTTTAATTGATACAAATGCTTTAAACCAGAAAGACTGAAATTTTGTTTATACCTATATTGTCCAAAAGCAGTCAAAATGACTGCATTGTGAAAGAATAATGTGTACAAAAATTTGTTTAAAATTAATTTTTAATATTTTTTTACAGTCATATAACAAGTTATTAGTAAATATTAACAATAAAAAATTACTTCATTTGAAAAAAAAATATATTCTAAAAAATTCTAAGAAATTTTGTCATATGCAAAATTGTTTTTCTAATTGAAATTAAAAAGCAGTCGAAAAAAGACTTACTTGGTCAATCTAGTGTTAAATCTACCAATCGAATGATTATAATGTAGTTTTAAGCTACTTGTTGGTATAAACAAAATCTAATACTAGAAAAGAAAAATCAATTACCTCTTTTTTATTAAATTTCAGAAATGATCATTTATTAAATAAATGCTTAACATGAGTACATTACCACTAATTCTCTCAATCCCCGTTTCCTAATTTATTCATTGAAACACGTTCAATTGGAATGATTTACTTATGCTTTATATATATATATATATATTCAAATTTGGATTTGTTTCCCCTTTTTTATAATTCAGATTCACTAAAATCATAGCAAAATGAATTTGTTAAAAATGTTTTCCAAAGTTAAAAAGGTTATTGTCCATTAACCTTTAGAAGAAGCTCTGTTGAGATTTGATTTCAAGACGCTGGGCTTCCTTCCCATATCATTCAGTGGCCGTGGTAACCTAGTGGTCAAAGTATCGGATTGTGAGTGGCATGTCATGAGTTCGAGCCCAGTACCACTAAAGACCCACCGTGTAGGGGAGTGATACAAATCTCTGCTAAGCTGTGTGAATCTTTGCGGCTCAGTAAGGGAAAAAGAGTATATTTATCCCCCCTTAAAGCCCTCGTGTAACTGAACAGTGCGTTTATATTCACTCTCTTACTCACTCAACTCCCCATCTGGTAGCGAAAAAATCCGGTAAAGTAATTGACGCTTGTGAAGTTTGATCAATCACATGGCGGTCTAAAAACAGTCAAGTGACGCGGTAGCCTTGTAATCAATGTCATGAGAAATCATGGCCTACTTTGTCGTGTCATGGGTTGGAGTCTTGAAAGCACTGAAGACACCCCGAGTAGATGAGCTGATTTTTGTTAGTCACATATTGGTATGATGTGGAAGTTAGGAGAATGAGGAATTAGCTCAAGTGTCGCCTTCGTCACTTGACAGAGGCTTAAAACTACGAGGTACGTAGCCAAAACACCTCATGTTGCCTTAAAGCGTAACATAAAAAACATTCTCTCTAGATTCATTTTTTTAAGTGAAATGGTGATCGATAATAAAACAACTGATTATTGCAAGTTAGTTATTTTAAGCATAATAAAAAGAATTTTTTTTATATCGATTAAGTTAAAATAAAACTTATATTTAGGTTTTTTTTTTTTGAAAAACCGTTGCACAGTTTAAAATTGAAGGAGAGATGAATTATAAAATTAAGTTTTAGAGTAGGTTCATGTTTTCTTTTCGACGTGCATATTTTGCAAGAAATATATTTAGAACAGAAAATAATCTTTTCTTTTTCCCGCTTATAATTTTCGTTTGGATTCAGATTGAATCCCTTTAACACTACAAAAAAAAATTTAGTTTAAATTTTGTTGATGATTACTTGTGAAAAGTATTGAATAGGGGTATATATCTCTTCAGTAGCACACACAGGAATTTTTCAAGGAAGGGGGGTCCGGGGTTGAAAGTTCACCATTCTTGTATCATGCCATTTTTGATTTTGTCGATTTTCAGGAACAAAACACAGTAAAAAACTAATTATTGAATAAATAATTAGCATTAATTAATAAAATTAATCATTAATAACTGTGACGTCTCTCGCGTCTTTCTGATTAACATGACTCCTATGTTCTTTGACGGCCACGATTAATGGCAAAACCTTTCCAACCCAATACCAAGAAGAGAAACAGNAAATTTTACGTATTATATACTTAGAATTATAACCAATTTGAAAAAAAATCAAGGACTTTAGGGGGTCCAGACCCCCAGGACTTGTGTGTGTGCGCCACTGTATCTCTCTCTCTATATATATAAAGGAGAAAATCGACTCACACACACGCACTCTTCCCGTATCTCCGAAACTATTAAACCTATAGATTTAAAATTTGGTAGGCCCGTTCCTTTCATGGATTAGAGATCCGCTACATAAAGGACTTTGCGAAGATCGACATCCAAAGGACTTTGCGAGGACTTAAGGGGCATTATAGATACAAATTATGTATTTGATATGTTAGATCTACTGAGAGAGAAATTTCGTAGGCATGTTTCTTTTGTTGAATGTAGATCCGCTAAGAACGGCTTTTACGAAAATTGACTCCTAAGAGAGGGAACGGGGATTGACTAGGACGGTTTGATAAAAAAAAATTCCGTGTTTTCGAACTAATAGACCTACAGTAATTAAATTTGGTGCACACGTTTATTTTGATGAATTGAAATTTGTTAAGAATGGGTCTTACGGAAATTGACTCTCAAAGATGGTTACTGGAGCTTGCTGATAAAAAAAAATTCCTATTCTGAACCATCAGATTTAGAATTGAAATTTGGCAAACATGTTTATTTTTTTGAGTAGATATCCACTAAAAATGTGTTTTTCGAATATCTACTTGGGGAGAGTGTTGTTGTTGACGTGTCCTTCCCTAAAGAAAGGAATGAAATTTGTCAGAGCCTGAGATGCGTTGGACTTCTACACGATATATATAGAGAGAGATGGTGATATACCATTTATCTTCACATCCACAATTCAGGCAGGGAACTGGAGGGGAGGAAAATATTCTCCACTCCCGCCTACAAGACATTTGGACCCACTGATTCAATGAACACGTACTCCGTGTGTACTCGGAGGGTATTTGGTGGCATCGGGCATCGATGCCGTGTCGTTGCCTTCCACTTTGGAGTCCGATGTTCTAACCACTAGGCAACCCTCGGAAAGGGTGCTACGAGAGTGTAAAAGATAATTGTACTTCAATCTTCGAAATTTTTATTTTGAGGTTCCATCTTTGTAAAATCAAGAGGCGAGAGTTAAATATATACACGGTATATATTCATACAACACCTTGAAATTTACAACAAAGTGGGCGAGTAATGGCTAGAACGTTGATAAAAGTAATAAACTGGTTTGACTAATTAAAAAAGTTTGTTTCTTGCTCTTTAGCATAATATTTTTTCACGGTTTTTTTTTTTTAAGTTTTTATTTGCGTTTATAATACAATTTCCTTTTTTGATTATATAAGGAGAATTTCAGAAGAAAATTCAATTCATTGAATTCAATAACGTAATGCGGAAAAGCGAGAAAATGCCTCTTCGCGACTAGTTGTAGAATCATTCAGTAATTAATATTTCACATTTTAATTTACGATACCTTTGCTATATATATCTTTTCAATTTTTATTCTTTACCCTTAAGCGTAAGCCCATTACATTTTCATGTTACTTATAAATTATTCGTAGAGTAAAATCTTATTTGTATTAGGGCGATAAAACATAAATGATACTAAGAATAGTTTTTACATTTTTCAAAATAACATAATCAATACTTGGTAAGTAAAAGAAAAATGAGATTGTAAAAAAGCGAAGATATTTCAAGAAGTAAAAATATTATTTAATTAGTTTATTCCAAGTCTGGGTACAATTTATTATTCATTTAATTGTTCTGCATAAAATAAGTAGTCCAAGATAAAAGTTTAAAAGCTATGATATCAAATTAAAGAAATGAAACACTCTGCTTCATTCTCTTGCACATTGAAACAAAAATAAAGCCAAATTAATATAAGACTGCTCACATAAAATATTCTTGGTTAAAAAAATCCTCAACTGCTATTTGTTTTTTTTTCCCTTTGGAATGTTTATGACTTAATTTAAATGCATCCCTACGCCCAGCTCTTTGGCGTTTTTTCTATTTAAATGAATACAATGCATTTTAATTACTTCTGAAAACTATGTCTGTACATTTTTATTGGATCATTAAATGTTCTGTGAGATATTTTTACAAAACAATTTTGAGCTTTTAAAAAGCATTTAATAAAAAATTTAATTATTGATTACTATTGATGTTTTTAATTTAAAAACTAAATTTTACAGGCTTAACAGTAAACAAAAAAATGCATAAATTGTCTGAACTGAATAAAACAATCATCAGAAATGTATAATTCAACTTAATTTGCATAAGATATCTGTTTATTAAAAAGCATCATTTCTGATAATGCATACAATGCTAGTTTATTATAAATTCAATAACGAGGGAAGTAATTGCTCTTTAAAAGTTTTGATTATAATGTATTCTATTATAATGTAGTTCTATTTTATTTTTAATAATAGTGGCGAAACTCAGCTATCTGGTTGAAAATTGAGGTACATTTCAAAAATGCTGATCATCGCTTACTTTTTATGTAGAAGCAATTGTTTTTTTTGTTTTTTTTTTATGACAACACATTTTCTTAGAACCATTATTATTCACACATAATTCATTTTAAAGATTTCATAATTCAACTTTTTTCCTACTTGTTTACTGGCAATCCTGTAGAGGTTCTAAAAACAAAGAAGAAAGGATTATGTGTTACGTGATAATTCTTCATAGAACTATCTAGACAAGCCCTCTTCATTTTTATCCTCTCCGGATACCTATAACTTGTTAACCTCCCTGACAACTAACTTGAACTATTCATCAGTAGAAGTCAGTTTAACTTAGATGTCTTGTTTTTGTATTTCTTATTTTTTTTACTGTATATGCTTACTTTCTAGATAAATATTTTTTGTTTACTTCTTTTACAAACATGTAATTATTTAAATGTTTTGACAGTTTATAAACAGTTAAAAGATACTGAAAGATATTTGCTGCCTTACAGTGCTTCTCCAACTTTCAATATTTGCGACCCAATATTCAATCATAATTTTTATCGCTCTCCTTCATACAAATAAGAATGCATTGAGTTCAATAATATTATACTTTGATGCTAAAGCTACAATCAACTTTAACCTCTGAAGTACCACCAGCGTACATATTCTCGCTCAACCGGTGTGCTTAATGCCTCAGACGTATATATGCATCTTTCCAAAGTACAATCTTTTCCGTGCACTGGTATCCATAAACTAATTCGAAGGTAATTAGAATTCAATAAAAGGACCTTGACAGAGAGAGAGAGAGCGTTTGCGAAGGATTTACTTATATCAGAGGATTTGCCTATTTATTCCTTTTCTTACCCACCCCCCTTCCCCAATACATTACATATGAGGAAAACGGAGGAATTGGGGAGTAAATTGCGTAACTTTTAATCGGGAGTGAAGGGATTTCTTAGAAACCGTACAAATTATCCAGATAAGTGTTGATTTTTGCATATAATTTTACGTACGACACACAAGACCATGGGGTCACTCGTAATTATAAAAGTTTTTCTTAACTTAGTATTATTAAATTGATTATAAATTCATTGTGAAGTACTGACACATTTATATGAGTATTATATTAGCGTAAAGTTTAATTTCATTTTTTATTATGTCAGATTTTATTTTGCTTGTTTGTTTACTTTGAATAAAGTAATAATTTTTTTAAAATAACCTTTTGTTATCGACTTTTCAACGTGCTCGCGCCCCCCTCGTTGAGTTATCATGCCCCCTCTAGGGGAGGCGTGCCTGACAGTTTCATAAACGCTGATGTACTATAATGGATGGCTCGGGAATATAAACTAGTCTAAGGTACTACTTTCATTAAATGATATTGTACAGAATTAATGTCTGAAATGTTTATAACAGTTTTCAAGATTTATATTTCAAATGTTGCGAAATGTATTAAAAAAAAGTTTACAATTTTTATTCTGATTTTTCGCCAATGAAATGTATTTTAAACAGATACTTAGTTATTATTCGTAGACATAATTAGAAATTACTCAATTGGAATGTGGTGTATCCTAAGAAATCTTATAAATCGAAATATATCTTGTTTTTAGGGGGATAGCAGGTAAATTAATGCATTTTGTGTTCCTTAAAATAAATGCACACAATTTATAATACACTATATTTCAACATCATTATTTCAACAGAAGTAATTTATCAGTGTCACAGAAGAAAAAAATAGTTTTTAAGGACGGAATTTTAAGCAAACAAATACGGAATTAATGTCCAATGGTGTCATTATCTGTTCTCGTTGTTCTCATCTGTTCTCTATTCACTTTTTCCACACCATGAGCTGCGCAAGATTCTCTTGAAGCTGAGCCACCGACAATCTCAACTGCTACAAGAAATTTATGAACACAGTCACTGGCATTCCACTAGGCAACGCATTGGTTTTTTTAGATGAATTTCGCTAAGATCTGTAAGATACGAGGAGCAGATACTTGTCAGAGACGAAAAACGTAGTCGTTCTACCTCTCCTGAACTGTCTTACCCATAATCTTACTGAATGAACACCTGGCGCTATGATCTAGGGCAGTGATCCGCAACCCCCGGTCCGGGGACCGGTACCGGTCCGTGGATCAAATGGTGCCGGGTCGCCTAAAGAACATTAAACTATTGCCATTTTATTTAAAGTAGTGCATCTCTCTCGGATTTGCGCAACTTTCCATGGAAATCCCTTTATATTCCACGTTAAATCACTTTTACTCATTTTTGGGGTAACTATATTTGATTCTGAAGGCATATTTAAGTGTAACAAAATTAAAATTCTTAAATCAAAATAATCTAAAATATAAACAATCAACGTGTCTCACCCTCAGCTGGCCGCGGTAAAATTATCAAGCCTTGACCGGTCCGCAGCGATAAAAAGGTTGCAGAGCACTGCTCTAGATCAGTGTTCCGCAACCTCCGGTCCGTGGACCGGTACCAGTCCATGGAACAAATACCTACCGGTCCGCAAAAGAAACATTAAATTATTTGTTGGTATATTTTTCTATGGTATATTTTACTTAGATTTGGGCTACTTTTCATGAAAATCACTTAATATTCCTTGTTAAATCACTTTATATTCATTTTTTGGTGTAGGTATATTTTATTCAGGTCACGATTAAATACAATTAAATTAAAATTATTAAATCAAAACAGTCTAAAGTATAAACAATTGACATCCTCCCCCTCAGCAGGCCGCGGTAAAATTAACAAACGTTGACCGGTCTGCGGCGATAAAAAGGTTGCGAAGCACTGATCTAGGGCAGCGGTTCTTAAACTATGGTCCGCGGACCCCCGAGCGTCTGCAGCGCTTTTCTAGAGGATCTGCGAAGGTCTCTTACCTAATATGTTAAGATTTCTCTCTTCTATAGACTCTGAAAGATCTCGTGGAAAATTGAAAGATGTGTCATCCTGGACTAGATCACAAAATGGTTTCCAATAGAAATATTTACTAGAACATGTATTTCAATCAAGGATAATAATTCATTTTTTTTATTTTTACTTTTTTTTCATTTTCAAAACTACATAACCATTACTAAAGCATAATATTTTCAAAAAAATATATATTAAAACATATATACAAAGATTAAGAACTGAATTCATATAACGTGTATCTTGATGATGATTGTAACCATCTAGGTTTCCTAATGGAATGGTGCCTGTATTATATATTTATTGGCTCCACCTTTATTTTTTTTACTATCGCCAACATTTATTTATTTATTTTAAACTAGTATTTTCTAATATTTTTACATGCATTTATAATTAAATGTTTACTGTTTTTTAAAGAAGAAAATTGAAGTATTAATCAAATCTGTATAAATAGCAGGGGCAGCCAGTATTAGGATTGTTGAGAAACGTCTAAATTACTCCACCATGTGTTGGGATTCATAGTGGTGTTAAAATTTTAGGGATCCATGGTTTTCAAGCTGATACATAACGGGGGAAGCGGTAATAGGAAGTTTAAGAATGGCTGATCTAAGACATTTTGGATATTATGAACTCCAAATACTGCCTGATTTTCAATAGCGGGCACTACATCTGAGAAGTTTTAAGGGCCCAAGGTGCTATCCTTTATGCAACACATTTCCCAAACTGTATTTCAGAAGATAATGTCTATCCACTTGTTGCAAGTATTTTTAGGTGAGTGCACTGGCGTAGCTAGTCCTGAGTGGACCCCGTATCAAAATTTCTTGCACGCCCTTTTTTGGGTCCCTTAATATATTAACAATTTTTCGTCACATATGTTGGGGCCCCTTAGCTTCGGGGCCCCGTATGATTGATACGGCTGATACTGCGGTAGTTACGCCCCTAGGTAAAAGGTATCCTTCCATGGACTACACAACCGAGGTTGTTTCGCCCATTACATGTCTCAGATATTGTATCGCATTAGATGGCTCGGCATTAGAGACCATCAGAAATACTTTTCCTCAACAAGACACACAAAATTTTTAATATTTATTGTCATATTGTGTACAAATTCTTATTGCTGCTATAGGTGGTTGTACAGATATATCTATGAGTATCATTATTATTAATTATTTATTTAAACTGCAATAAGTAGTAACTGAGATAAACTTCATTTAGTTTTATTATTCTTCCTAATGTGTCAATTTTAATAAGAAATAGAGTGTGTAATTGTGTTCATTTATTTTTTACATTGCTTCATATCCTGAAGGAAAAAAAATGTTTATCACCAAAAGAAAATTTAGAATTTAAGAGTTACTAGGATCCTTTAAAATTATTTAAATGAAAAATATCACTTTAAACTCCCCCGCTAAGTCTTTCAGGATGAAGAACGTCCAATATTGGCCATAAAATAAAGCTGTCAACAAAGAAGCAAAGTGAATTGTATTGACACATACTTCTTGCTTGTATACTGAGATACAGTTTATTTATTTTTATCAATTGCATTTCGTCGTAGTCCTAAAAGAAACAGTTCTAAAAATAGGGAATCAATTTTTGATCTGAGACTTGATATGAACCCGGAAGTTTATTTCTCTGGATGTTAGTTTCTGATCTGGTACGTGTTTCTTTCAATTTTCTGTATTTTTTTCACTGTCAATAATAAGAAAAATGGTCTTGATGTATTGATTTACATCTATACAATCAGTTATCTCATCAAAAAAAATTATATATATTTTATATTTATTTTGCTCTTTGGTCTTTAAAAATTAAGTGAGCGAAGCTAAATATTTAGTCTTGGTGATTTTTTTTTTGTGTTTGTTCTCTTAAACATTTTAAACTGAGGACGATGAACTTTCAAGCATTTTAGAACTCTATTTTTAAAGTTTTTCAATTGAATTTGTGAATGTTTGAACTTTTTAGAACTTCTTTAAATACAATCCCTCAGGGCTTTAGAATTATTGCAAAACTTTTGTTTGTTTAATTCAAAAGGGGCAGCATTATGACGGCTAAGCCATTTGCAGTCACGGCATCTCCTCAAGAGTGGAAGCCATTGCACTGGCGGTACCATCTAATGGCAATTTCTGCAACTAAATTGTGACGTTTTAATTTTAATCAATTAAAACTCTCGTCAGATGATAAACATTGGCGGGATTTTACTTTTGCTGGGAGTGAGTGATACTCAGGGGAATTTTACATGCCGCATAATGACATGCGTTCCTAGAATTTTAAAGTGCAGAAAATCTATCAACTCTAACCGGGAATGAACCCCCAATCTCAGGCCCACGAAGCGGGAACGTTACCTCTAAGACAACGAGTCGACATTCGTCAAATTTCACTGGATTAAACAAACTTGAGTATTCAAGAATTTGTTCTGGTAATGTCTTTTCAGATATCTAGAGTCTGGTGGTGATGTTTCAGTCCTGATGCTTGTGTTTGTGCTCCATGATGTGGGGTATTCGTTGAACGAAAATTCCCCAATCATATGACAAGAAAATGATTAAAATCGTAGATGTGGCTACTGAAACTTTATTTATACTAGTATTAAGTTGATGTGTGGTCTACCTTAACGTGACACGTCTATTCATCTTGGAATATAGGCTTACTAGCAATATTTCCGCTCTCACAGGCGCGGGAAATGATCGAGCTGTTCACGTTCTCTCACGCACACAACATGCCACGAATAGCTGCTACCTCATTGGTCGGGCAGTAAATCCTTCAAAGGCTCTCATTGGCTGATGGAATTGCAAGTTAATTTTCAAGATTCAGTGATTGTAAATTTTCTTAGCATTGAAAAAAGCTGTTCATTTATTTTAAATTGCAAGCAAATTAATCTATTTTTCTGCAATTTCTTAGTTTTCATTTTTTAACTAATTTTCTTAAACTATTTTTCAAAAGGGGCAAGTAATTAATTTTCTCAAGTTATCTGAGTCACAAGACAGGAGATAAAAGCCCTGACGGGCTATGTGATCCCCAAAACAATCCTAGCTACTTATTACAGACTATTAACCATGATTGTTGGTACTAAAGAAGATTCATTGACCAGAATCTGCACGCTCAAGTAAACTCCGTAATAAAGTAACTTATGATGAACTAAACTGTCTAATTCCGAAGTTGAACGATTCACTTCAGATGATTAAATGCTCTTAGATGTTCATCAATTAAAAATTTCCGTCACCTCACTCTTTATCTATACATGTAAAAATTATGTTTGTACACATGAACTCGTTTCAATCCAACACCGTACAACCAATCACTATGAAAATCGGCATTATATGTATTTTTGTGGAGAAGGATATTGTTCAACTCCCCCACCAGGAGGCGCTACAGCATATCAACTTCTGCACCGTTCACTCAATCGCCAATTTGCCAACAGGGTCGCCAAAGATGATGCTAACTGGGCTCTATCACCAACACATTTCGCTATTTGTATTAATTGAATCGCCCTTATCATCTGAGGAATGGCGTGGCTTGCAAATACCATGGGCCAAGAGTTAGACACTCTTGTTTTAGAACGTCAGTTTCTCAAAGACATAAACGAGAAGAGCGCAAAAGTTTCTGAGAGACGGTTAACTTTTATTCCATATATGTTTTAAGTAAATATTGTTATACTTTTAAAATGTGATCGAAAAATTTTACGTTTCTCTAAAACGTACTTCTTTTTAACACGACACTTTAAGTCTGATTCCCTATAGTTATTTCTCTTTAAAAGTTAAAATGAACAGTGATTAAGCTTTCAGTTTACTTTTCAGAAATGATAACCAATTTCCCGAAATAAATAATAAACGGAACAAAAATGGCATTCTCTACATTGGCAGATTGTTAATTTTCTTGACAGTTTAGAGACAAAAAGAAAGTCCTTACACGATTCTATGGAACTTTTTTCTAAAGCATATATTCACTCACACATCTGGTTGATATTTGTTTTTGACAATTCTTTCGGTTTGCTTTCGGTTATTTTCGATTTTTACCGTTTTGAATATTTCCTTAGATACTCTTAAGTTGTTAGTTATAGGGTTAAAAGCCACAGAAAATAGATTTTCATCCCCAAAGAAATCTTTAAAATAAGGAAGGAAATCCGAAAGTCTAACTTGAAATTCACGAAAAGTATTTCTTCCCACTGCCACTAGTTCCAGCTAATAAAATTGCATGTTTTCTTAATTTTCTTATGGTTAGTATTCCTTGGTCTTCTTTAAGGTTATAAAACTTAATAAATGATAGAAACTTAAGGTATCCGACTACGTTCGGAACCATGGTTTTAAAAAAGCGTATAAATGAATAATCCTTATGAAATTTAGTGTCACTTAGATTAGAATACATGTATAAAATTGTTTTAAGGACATTATGACAAAAAAAATTACTTAAAATCAATATTTTGCAAAAAATTAACTTAGAATAATCTTTTTTCAAAAAGTTCTCCTTTTATATAAAATGCTTCTATAATATAATGATATTTATATATCTTATATAAAGTAAAGACTTCTCCAGAGTCTGAACAAGTATTATTGAAAAATTCACATTATTTTCAACGTTACAACCAATTGAAGTATAATTATCGGCGTTTTTTTCTTAAAGTTTCTTCCTCTGTTGTAGTAAAATATGGATAAATCCACTTATAAGTTACATATTTTAAAAATTTTAGTTCTGCCTCTGTACAGAGGTCTGAGCTATATGATGGCAAAATATTATTATATTAGAAGTATTTTTCACAAAACGAGAATGTTTTGAAAATTGGTCATTCTATGTTCATTTTTTGTCAAAATATTGTACTTAAATAATTTTTTTATTGTAATACTATTCTTAAAACAAATTTATATACCTTTTCTAATCTAAGTGATACTAAATATTATAAATATTATCCATTTATACGATTTTGCAAAATCACGGTTCTGACTGTAGTAGGATACCTTAATAGTTAAGATTAATTAGACACTGCCAAAAATAATAAAATGATGAATAATTTAAGTCATAAAAATACCTATTAATCAAAATGTATGTTTTGTCAAAAAATATTCAATATAAAGTATATTGTTTGACCAAAATATCTTGTCAAAATATCAAATCGTCTTGGTGCAATAGCCTACCAACACTTCCCAATTCTGGCTTTTTCCACACTTTTTTAGGGCGTCTTTTTAGTACATTGATGTAGTTATGCTCATAAAAGTCTGACCACTTATGTGAAAGAGAACCCACTCATATCAGGAATTTTGTCAATGTTTTGGTCTGTAATCGCTTATATAACCGCTTATGTCATTCAAACACATGCGCAGTAGAAAAAGTTATATCTCCATAAGCCTCGTTTGATATTTGAAATGTGTTTGTGGTTGATTTCTTCACAATAAACTTGATGTTGATTCGACATTTTTCAGGCAGAAGTCAGTTGTGCGTGTTCATTCAATGACGCAGTACTCCTAACTGGCGCGATTGATTTCGACGAAACTGGCCACATGGATAGAGAAGGGTTGTGAGATAACGTCATCAAAACTGTAGTTGTCAACCCCACTCTTTCCAACCTACACACTTAGTCTAATTTTTTTTTTGTCACACTTTGTTTTACTTCGAATTTATTTATTAGAGTAAAT
Organism: Trichonephila inaurata madagascariensis; assembly: GCA_019973955.1. Classification (NCBI taxonomy): domain Eukaryota; kingdom Metazoa; phylum Arthropoda; class Arachnida; order Araneae; family Nephilidae; genus Trichonephila; species Trichonephila inaurata. The sequence goes on from BMAV01001094.1 coordinate 65,348, forward strand.
TAATTCGATGTAAATATCCGGTATTAATAATATTTCCTAAATTAATCAGGTAATTTATAAATTATTGGATTTACATTTTGTAGGGCCCATAAATCACCCATTTCATTTTCTTTCTGGTTAGTTCATGTTCAGTTTAGAACCAATCTGTTTTCAAAATTCCCCCAAGTGGAAACAAATCCTTATCTTATAAATGCAAACTGAAAATAATCGAATTTTAAAATTGTTTCAAGGGTAAAAAATGTTGGTTAGAGCATAGAAACATTTTTTTTTCTCCTTTTTTGTCTTTCCTATTCCCTTTCTGTTTCGAAACCAATCTTAAGTTGTTTGTTAACAGGCAATTTGTCTCACAATTACACATTTTACAGTTTTTTTTTTTTTTTTTTAGAAAATTTGCATTTAAGTGATTTATATTTTGCGTCCATTGAAATTAACTGATTATTTTTACAACGTCCGACATTTTTTAAAAGGGATTCAATCAAAAAAAATTTTTTTTTTCTTTTTAAATTTAGTAACTCGCAGACTAGTCTTGCACATGTTAAATAAATTCTTAAAATGACTTCTTTTTTAAAAAAATTATTTGTTTTTGTAGTTTATTGAAAAGAGAAGAATTTACAAATCTAAAGAAAAAAAATGAAATTTTAATTGAGCTAGATTTAATAATTTCTTATTTTCAGGAGCAATTTACTTGAGGTTACTCTATTGAAGAGAAGGCTCTAGATTTACATGTTTTCTCAATGTAATTGAACTCATTAATTATTCCTAATTTTTATCATTTAGAGTCAATTTTTCAAATTGTTTGTGTCTATCTATTCTTCTTCAATACCTCGACAGCCCTGGGTAAGCCCTGGCCTTCTCCAGGCATCTCTACTTTTAGCAAATATTTTCTAGTCTTTGACTTTTAAATTTTTTAGGTCTTTATCAACACAGTCAATCCATCTTAACGGGGTCTGCTTCGAGGTCTATTTCCCATGGGCTTTGCCAGAAAGCAGAAACGATCTTCATTCCTTTTAGCCAAAAGACCAGCCCACATAAGTCTGTTTAATTTGACAAATTTTACAATATCAGGGTGTTTGCAAATTTTGTAAAGTTCCAATTTAGTTCTTCTCCATGATCCATTTACTTGGATCCCACCAAGAATGAAGCTTAAGATCTTTTTCTCGAAAATTCCCAAAGCTTCCTCATCACGTAAAGTGAATAGCAAAGTGTCTGATGCATAGGTCAGGACAGATCTTATAAGACTTTTGTAACGAAGCAATTTAGTTTTTTATTTGAGAAAACGGATTTTAAATAACTCTTCAAGGCATAAAAACAACTATTTGAAGAAATAATTCTTTTATAAATTTCTGGGACCAGCTCATTTTTATTATTTATCTCCGTTCCCAAATAAGTAACACTGCTAACATTTTCAAATTTATAATTGCTAATTTCTGTGTGACTCAGTTGTAGATTGAACTTTTATATAAAAACAAGGTAAATATTTAGTTTTATTCTCGTTTACAGATAAGTAGATTCTTTTAGCACTTTGTACTAATGCCATAAATTCCTGTTTTAGAGCTGGGGCTGTTCGGGCAATACTGCCAATGTCATCAGCATAACCCTTTTTCACCCGAATTATTTTATCTTTAAGTATTAAAGTCTCTTCTTGTTATTAATACTATATTGACCCCAATAACACCCAAGAAAAAATTAAAATCCCCCCCCTGGAACGTAGATGGTACCCGCATGATCATGCAGGTTGGGCTTTATCTTTGAAACAGGTCAAATATGAAATTTTATGAGTTATATATTTTTAGCTTTAAGTTGATAGAAGACGCAATCTTAATTCAACTAAAATTGATACAAATAAGGAAATTATTGATGGATAATTAATTATTTTATTAACTTATTATTTATTTGCTATGAAAATCTTTCAAACATATTTTGTTTTTGATAAGTATAAATAAACATTGATTTTTCTTAAGATGTTCTTCAACTGCTTTCGTAGTTTTTAAATCTGCACTTGTGCGAGGCCTTGAAATATCATCATCACATCAAAAATGGCTATGCATGTCAAGCCTTTTATATGGAATGTCCAGAATAAAAGACATAACATGTATAGCAGGTGGATTATAAAACTTTGATTGTTTTGTGAGTGGAATTGCACACAACACCGTTGACCTCATCAGTTAAAATACTTTTGTTAGTAGGTGGAGAGGCTGCTGACGCTTGCTTCAACTATCTCCAACTTAAATTTTAAGTGATCCATTTTGATTTTTGGTGGAATTTTATTTAATATTGTATTTTGTTTGCACAAAAACCAAGAATTTGCAACAGCTAAATTTATGAAATGAAAGTGTTCAAGATACTTTTTTGGTAAAGAAAGATCAAAAATTGTCCTCCCATTTCAAATATTTCCATGGTTTTCTTCATCGCTCTCAACTGAACTTGATTCTACTTCCAGTATACGTGATTCATATGTTTTGTTCGCAACATTGTCATCATCCGAGAGATCACTAAGTTCTGATCTAAGTTCAATCTGATTTATTCCTCAATTGCAAAATTTCTTTTTGTGTGAGAATTGTTCTCCTTTTAAACACCTGAAAAAGTTTTTGGTTAAAAGTTAGCACGGTATTCCATGAAAAATAATAAAATTTAACAAAAAGTTTTATTATTTAAGAAAATAAAATATTTATACCTCATCATACTAACTCTCATCGGAAAACATAGATTGTTTTTGGGGGGGGGGGTGAAGAGATATGATCGCAGATACCCCTCATCAAATGTGTGGAAGAGAAGATTAATTGCAGAAAAGATCCATAAAAAGTAAAAAGGGACTTGCCCATGGCAACCCCACAGAAATATGGTTTTAATTATATTACAATATTTCCCATTTTTATTTAGACTTCTGTAAACAATATTGAAGTATAAAAGAAAGCTCACATGGCAAAAACGTACCTTGATGGCTGCATTGATTCAAGTAACGCCCAGCCCGCACGATCGTGCGGGTAACGAAATCTCAACTCTCACAAGCAACATTAACATATAATAATTAATTTTTTTTTCTTTTTTACAATTATTTAAACATTAATTCAAAAATCTGTATCCAAGCAATTAGAAGTATATATTGATAACTAACTTTGTACGACAGATAAAAAGAATACATGTTATCGTTGTATTTAAAAACAAAGCTAGATTTGCCAGCTGAAAATAAAATATAGATCACAACCATCGTCTGTTGATAAAAAGAGTGATACTTTACACTCTCTGCAAACCCACTCAATCGTTAGATTTGAGATTTTCATACAAACGACTTTTCCAGATGCAAAAACGTATAAGAATATCTAGCCCGCACACGATCGTGTGGGTTGGGTCTTAAAGGGATATGCCGGTATTTGAACTGACTTATTAAAAATATTTCCCCTAATATTTGTTGAGGCTCTAATAACTTCTGCAAGTGCTATATTAAATAGGGGGATGCCAATGCATCCCCCTATCGCACTCTATTTTTCACATCAAGCTGTTCGGTGAAATCACTTTGTATGCGTACTTGAATTTTGGTTTCTTTGTCTATATATTTTACAGTATACGAATAAGTCAAACTATAATTTTATATAATCATTTCACTCAAAGTGACTTTTGGAGGATCATGCTCACATAATATACTTTAATATATGTTTAAAATAATATTTAAAGCGCATAGATTTTCATCACTAGATATCAGATTCAGTATTTTGATTTACCGAGTAAAAATTTTACAAAAGGATCCTAAATAAAAAATATTCTACTTGTAATGACAGTGGAAATTTCTTTTAATTAGAAATTACATCATTGAGTAATCAGTATTACATAATCACTTTTAAAATTTATGAATTCATTATACAAATGTTTAAAAATTCAGTTTAAAGTTCCAAATTCAAAATAGCCTTTTTAAACTTATTTTATGTATAAGAGATAAGAGGATCACGATATCCTCAGAATTTTTAGACCAAGACACTCTTAAAACATGTTAGGCACTATTCTTTTATTGTAGAGTTGGTTAACGGAGCGTTATACTGGTATACAGGAAAAAGAACCCGGTTTTGGACTATTTGACTTACAAACCTCAAAATCGTCAAGTATGTTCGTTT
>BMAV01001094.1:69553-91220 GCA_019973955.1 Trichonephila inaurata madagascariensis
CGTTCAAAGACGTTATTGCAGTGCTTCACAAACTTTCAACATTTGCTACCCGGTTTTCAATCATAATTTTTCTAGCGCTCCCCTCCATACAGTAACAATGTATTGAATTCAGTAATGTACTTTGAAGCTAAAGCTACAATACGATTTTAATTATAAGCTGTACAAATTATCAAGATAAGTATTAAATTTTGTATATGACAAGCCTATGGAGGGTTACTGTTAATTATTAAACTTGTTTCGAACTTAGTATTGATTAGTTAATTATCGAATACATTGAGCAGTACTGATACATTATATCATTGTAAATGTGGTTCTTATTTTTTATTACGACAGAATGTATTTTGCTTTGCTTCCTTTCAGTAAGTTAATTCTTTTTTTTAAATAAACTTTTATTTTCGCTTTGCTCGGGTCCCCCACATAGGGTTATCACGACACCCAAGTCGGATGTGCCCCACAGTTTGAGAAATTCTGCGTAATATAGATAAAAGTTCCTATTTTTGAACTACTTGACCACCAGACTAAAATGCTGTCAGGTATTTTCTTTTCTTGAATAGAGATTCATGAAACTGTGTTGCGAAGATCAATTTTAAAGGGGGCGGGGGTTACGGGGTCGTGAAAGATAAATATACTTCTGTTTTAAATATTCAAGCCCTGTTTCTTAAAACAAGAAATTGGGTCAATAAGAATGTTTTTCAATGCAGTCGAAAACTTAATACCAGAGCATATGTATTAATAACTTTAAGACAAGAACAAGTAGCATAAAAAAAATTAAAGTCAATTCCTGCTTAGGTCAAGAAAGAAAAAGTTTACTTTAGTTATTTTTTATTAAATAATTACAATCAATATAAATATGATAGAATCACAATATTAAATGACAAAAAAGAAAGCAATTTTCCTTGCAATTTTCCATTTTCCTTTCTATATAGGGTGTTGGACTATTATTTTTGTTTGTTGCTATTTATTCATTAACCCTCCAAGCTGTCTGCATGTAAAATTCCGCCATTCCAGAGATGCTTTTTCTGCCTTCAAACAAGATTCCCAAAAGCGGCCGAGCCGCATTCTTAAAAATACGGCTCAACCGCTTTTGAGAACACCACCTGAAAGCCAAAAAATACGTGCGGTGCATTTTTGAAGCATCTCCAGAATGGCAAGACTTTAAGTGCAGACCGCTTAGAGTGTTAATTAAATATAATTATTATAAAAAAAAAGAGTATAGTAAAAAATAAATCACATTCTCAGAAATTAGGCCATACCTGGTAACATTCGAATCCACGACCTTTGAGTTAGAAGTCCAAAACGCTGTCCAATGCGCTTCAGGGACACAACGAGAAATTTTCCTTTTCTTTGTATGGTGTTTCATTATTCTTTTTGTTTTTTACTATGCATTAATTAATTAAATAGAATTATTGAATTAATATTTGAAAAAAACTGTATTAACATCAAGTGTCATCCATTACACGTTTAAAAAAATGTATTCGAACTTGAGTGGATGAATAAAAAGTATTTTGTTAACGATTGAACATTTTAAATATTTATATAAATAAATATATATAGGGAGATTGTGAACTAATAGTAGAAATTGAGCAATACGTAATCATACAGCTTCATGAAATACCCAGGGTTGCGGAAGGTTAATGGTTAGGGGTTTATATTGCTCTCAATTCTGAGTCTCCATGATAATGCTTCGAATATCGCATAAGTGGCATTGGCCACAATCGAACATGAGACATTCCTGCTTGTTGTGATTGAATATCGTTTGCTGAATTCAATATGAAATGTATCCTGGGGAATATTTTGAATAGATGCATTTTCCAATATTTACAGACAGAGAACTCGCGATGTACAAGTACTGTTTAGCACGAGGTACTCTATTCACACCTGTTCGATAATACAATCGTGAATTATATTTTTTAGTAATGGTCTACAGCCAGCATGCATAATTTTTAAGATTTTTCTGAATAAAATAAACTATTAAGCTTTGTACTAAGATCAAGATAACATTTTCAAACAAATGGACGAATTATTTTTATAATATATTCAACGAAAAAATCTGAAGGAAAAATGTACAGAATGTACAAATAACTCGTATAGAATTATAGTATTTAAATAAATATAGGTTTAAAAGGCAAAGAAACAGACAATCTAAATCAAAAGAGAATTGAAATTTTTTTCTAATTTCAAAAAGAATAAGTAGGTTATTATTGTTTGATTACATATATTTTAATGCATTACATTATCTTTTGAAATAAATATTTACAAAGCATTATTTTTACTTGGATTTTTTAACTGTTAATATACTGGACACCTAAAGAAGTCATGCAAAATGTATCTAATAGAGTTAGAGAAAAAACTGGAAAAAAATTGTTAAGTTAAACCACACACGTTTGCCCTTAAGAAATCTGCTGTGTAGTGATTATTTTCATTTTAAGAGTTTATTGTGTATTTAAAAATATATTGCTAGTAATGTAATGTACTTTTTCAGATATTTTGGTTACATATATATGCATTCATACGTATATTGAATATTTTTTATTTCAAAGGACCACAAAGCTATATATAGTCAAGTATGATAAATAATTATATTTGTTCAAATGAAATTTGATCTAGTATTTATTAATATAACACTATAAAGAAAACTAGAGCAGCCATTGACGTCAGATCTGGTGATATTGATCAATAGTCAAGTGACGAGGAGGACACCTGAAACAGCACCCCTCTCCAAACTTCCATACCACACCAACGAGAAGACTTTGGGTCTCAATATTACAGTGCTTCAGGCACTCTATACGCCGGGTCTTCATTGGCACTATAATCCAACTTATGGCAGGCCGGCCACTGGTCGTGATCATTACAACTATGCTACCACGCAATTATATGAGTTTTGAAAATTACTGTCTAAAGATTTCTATAATATTTTTCTATTATATACGATCATTAAAAAGTATCTTCACTTGAAATTATTTTTTTTTTTACGATTATAGATGTACTAAATTTGTTAATGCTTGTCCAATGTGTCACACTTAGATGATCTTGGATTTTTTCATTCCATCTGTATGATTTTGCTTCACATCCGTTATAAATTCATGTCATTTTAATGAGTTCTCCACTCTTTTATCAGTTATATAATATTTTACTAGTGATCTAAAGCTCGTATTATTAAAAAAAAATAAGCCCTAAAAGGCTTATCTTGTTGATGGGGACATTACAGTAAGGTGCTAACAGAACAAGTAACATAAAAAAAAATTAAGTCAATTCCTATTAAGAAACAAAGAAAAATTTTATTTTATATTTACTTTTTATCCAATAATTACAATTAATATAAATAGGTATATTCATATAACAGAATCCCCATATTATGTGGTATTTAATTTCCATTAATTATCCTTAAAGTATCGTGTTGTCATCCAAAACAATCGGGTATATAAAATTTCAGTTCAATTGAATGCTTTAAAATGTGAGAAAAAAAATCCTTTAAAAGTTTGACCCAAGTTGCTAAAAGTAAAGTCAATGTGACTGTGTCTGTAATTCTTTATACAATTAGTTTCAGTCAATTAATTTTAATTAACTATAGTTAAATTATCGTATTGTCAACCAAAACAATCGTGTATAGAAAATTTTAGCACAAATGAGAGCATTAAAATGTGAGAAAAAAACTTTTAGTTTTGACACAAATCGCCAAAACGGTCGCTAATTCGCCTAAAAGGATGCCAACGTGGCTGTATTTGTAATTCTTTGAATAATTAGTTAAACAATTAAATTGTTTTAGTTATAAGAAAATTACCGTATTGTCATCCAAAACAGTCGTGTATGTAAAATGTCTGCTCAATTGAGAGCTTTAAAATGTATTTTATTAACTATTGAAAATTTAAACAAGATAAAAATATATATATATAGAAAGAGTAAGAATTGAAAAAAAAAATTAACTTTAGTATTAACATAACCCTACGAGTTACAAATTAGGGAAAGAAACTGTCAAAATATGTATTATAAATAAGTATGACAAAAAATAAATAACAAAAAAGGATATAAAAAACTGCATTTTACAAAACATGTAAAAACGCTTACTCTTCTGAGGATAACCTAATCCATGACATTATTCTTAAAGTTTTCTTAAGTGATATTTTTCAATTTGACATAAACAAATCATTTAAGTACCATACAAGGCAGCTTCATGCATAACTTAAGAGGTTAATTAAAAGTTATTTATATAGATTACTTACAATCTTGCTTCAAAAAGGCATCACATTGCATAATGAGTTTTGAGACTTTTTTTTAAGGAGGAGATAAATAACTACTTAAACAACTATTCATCTTTTTATTATGAGTAGAGTGTAGCTTATTTTCTTAGCAAAACAATTATATGTCACGTGCCATAGACAAAGAGAAAAGTCCTATAAATGGTAACTATTAAGCAGCTCATTTATTTTGAAATATACTCCAACAACATACAATTTATGTTTGAGAAGATAAAATTAAGTATTGTGCATAACTATTTATCTCAATGTTAAGTTTGTGCATTGGCTTTCTTTAACATATAATTAAATTTAAATTTTTGATGAGTTGAAGCAAAACTGCTTTTTTGATTTTTATCTCTTAATTCACAGTTTAAGGAAGTATATTTTGAAGAAAGTAAAAAACTAAAATCATATTGCATTCTTTTGTAATTATAAGCATGTCATTGCCCACAATATGTTCTGATTTCTTATGCATTTATAAAATAAACCGTGGAATGATATACGTCTAAATATCTCTATTTATTTTAGACTCATGCTTCAATAAATTTATCAATACGTCATTCATTCTACGAAAAGTTTCTTGTATCAGTTGTTTAGAAAGGAAATTTAAATATCTCTTGAAAAGTTCGGAAGTACTTCCATAAGTTAGAATCAAATTGTTGTCAAAAAAATTGTTGTTAAAAAATCTACTTTAATTAACTTTTTAAATTTGCTTCAGATATTTTAAAATTTCTTAAAATTTATGTGAGCAATCAATTGCTTGGAGGAATTTCATCCTATTACTTAGGACTACTAATTTGTAATACTACTCTGAATAATATAGAGCATTTAATGGGAAAAGTATTTTCCACTGTGACGAGTTCCCTGTATATAAAATATTACGTTTTTCACAGAGTAGATACACAGAGTAGTAGGTAATCCCAAAGTTTCATCCTTCTATCTCTGTAATATCGTTACGTCATCAAAAGATCGAACCCCATAGGAATAACATAGGATTCTAATTTTAGTGATAACGCCCCCTAAGACTACTATCTACATACGAATTATAACAGATGAAACAGCTCAACGAGAACATATGGTCCGAGTTTCATTAACGAATCTCAAAAATCCTCGGAGCTATGCGGGATTTTAATAAAAATTCTAACTAAAATAATTTTAAAATGTTAAATATGGGTAAAGAAATGGGGCTATGGTCCTGAATAAATATGTCTAGGATGCTCATAGGAAGAACAATCGAATCCAGCCGGAGCGGTCGACCAAGGTGGCATAGGATTCGAGTTATTTCTGGGGAAGCCCACAGTAGGGGGGAGGGGGCTAATTCCACGTAAAGCTCGCGCTAATATGAAAATATGGTGGACTTCCAAAAATCAAGTTCCAAGCTCAAATCCTTAGGGGAAGGGGTAAAAATGTTTCCAGTCCCCAAAGAATTAACATGGGAGCATGATAGTATAGTGCTTAAGCCCTCCCCATGCCTAGACAATGGTAATGAAGCAGATGACTGGATGGGTCTCGACTAGTAGAATATTTGGTTCAAATCTCAAGTCCGAGACTGGAACAAGAGTCAATACATTGTGATTTTAAACAAATTAAAAATGTTTAAGACAGTTAAAAACTATGGAAGAAATAGCCCTATGAGCATGAAATTATAATAACTGGAAGAACATAGAGAGGGATCGAATGAGCCTGGTCCGAATGGACTGTGAGGCTGGGGTACCGACATATTGGCCAAAAAGCTGTACAGGGGGGGATGCGTCCCAACAGATATAGTATATAAACATTAGTTATTATGATCCCCAAAATATCAGTCACATAGTACCAAAAAAGTGGCATGCTAAAATATTAGGCAACGGTGTGCGCGCGCTCATCTGTGTCGTGAAGGTATGCGCACGTATCGTAAAAATTTACCTTCATACTTTTTCCCTAAAGCCGAAAAAGAAGTACGCCCAAAAATAAATATACGAATACAAATGGCTCTTATAATTTGTTACAATGTAATATATATAAATGTGTTTATGTTCATTGCAATGCGTTCGTAATAAATACATCTATAATCATATACTTGCAACTGTGCTATTTAAATTGGCTTATGATTTATGTACATGAAACACAATTTGAAGATTATTTTATTATTTTTTTTAAAATTTCCTGTAGGTATGTTTGGTTTAATAACAAAAAGTTTTCTAACAAATGCATCAGAAAAGCTCCTTAGGCGAAGGATGATATATCCCTACTAGTAGTGACGTTACAAATCAGCGCAAAGCAAAGGTTCGCAGACACGGGAGAGGGGGGTATAGCTCAGTGGTAGAACATTCGACTGCAGATCGAGAGATCCCCGGTTCAAACCCGGGTGTCCTCTTCTTCAGGGAAGTGAAGAGAAATATTTTTTTTTGATGTTTTGAAGGCCGGAATGATCTGTCTCATTCTGTATATTTCTAGACAAATCGTTTTCGCATCTGTGACGATGTGCGCACGCATCGTAAAAATTTACCCTCATCCTATTTCTTTAACGCCTCAAAAGAAGTATAACTTCAAAAACGCATATTTTCAAAATCACAGTTCTCACACAATAAAGCAAAAGACGAAAATAAACTTGGATCGGATGGGGCCTGGGAGGGGGAGCAGGTTTTATAAAATTTTACTACGTACATTGTATTATCCACTTATCATTATTGTTATTACGTATATTGTACTGTGTTCTACGCATCAATAATCACCACTTTGGGAGACTCATATTGTAGAAAAATAAGTTTATTTGGAGTCTAAAACTATTTAACTATAATTAAATCTTTTCCCATTTTTTGAAGCTACATCCCCTTTGTCGCAATACTAAATTTAAAAAAATTCAAATTATTTTTCTTTTAAACTCATACCACATAGAGCATCTTTCCTTATAAGTAAGTTCCAATTAACAATAAGTTTTTTCTCCGTATAACCGTAATCCGCCTTAATGTTAAATTAATCCACGGTCAAAAAGTTTTTGAGAAACCTTATTAATATTAAATAACATTCCATCAATCCCTTTTGTTGGGGAATTCTTAATATAATTACGAAACGACAACTCAGTCAAAAGTCATTTCCTTTTCTTGTTAAATAAGGAGATGCCAAGAGATCCTATTCAATTGAAAGCAGTCCAACTAATCATCAGCTTCTTTTTAATCTCTCATTAGAGAATCGAAAGGAGTCAACCCAATTACTTGACTTCTTCTGAGACGATAGAATTTTAATTTTGTGTCAGAGGATTATTCCATTTACGAGAAACTTCTACTCTCAGGCGGAATTGAGAGATTCGTTTAAGAATGGTGAAGAAGATTAATTAGTTTTAAGAATGAAACCGATAATTAGAAATGTGTTGTGTATTGGTATGAATTTGCTAATAAAACTAATTAGTAATGTTTCCGCTTAGAACTTAAGGGGAAATTAAACTTTAAACATAAATTTCAATCAGTACAAAGATGTAAAATGACAATTAATTAATATTAAAATAAAAATAATATCAAGATAAATGAGCTTATTTTAAAGCAGTTAATCCAAATATTTAATTAGAACTAACAGGGAAAAAAGTTTTCTAATGGTCAGTTTAAAATTTTAAAAAAATGACACAATAAATGTTATGATATAATTTAATTAAAAATAAGGATACTTAATATAAGTTTACTTTATACACAGGGTTTGAGTATAAGAAATGGATTATCTCCAAATCACAAATACAACTACGTGTAGTGAAGAATGATAAAAACCAATAATCTGATATTTTTTGATAATGATGTTTGAATATATATATAATTTAAGCATATTTACATCTTAAAAAATGTAACATATAAAGGTTTTCAAATAAGTTTTTTAAAAATTGTTTTCGTATGTTAGCTTATTTTATCTAATAAATTAAGTCATTTCTATATTACCATGGTAAGTTTTCTTATAGTTGGTTTTTGAAATAGTGAAAGTTTATGTTATTATCTCAGTATATATTTTTAATAAATTTACCTATATGTAGACAGTTACATCATACAGATTTTTTTTTTAACTTGAGAAGTCAAACTTTTTAACCTAAAATATAAATTTAGCATATTTTTGGTTTAATTCAAGATTTCTTTTAAATAAATTTAAAATCAAATTATATAGATATTTAGCTGTCCATCGGGCTACCCATCTTTTTTTTTCAGAAAAGAATGATGAGTTACAAACTATTTTCTTTAATGAGAACACTGCAATAGGATTAATTTAAGGAATATGGACCTTTAAGTATATTATATACAAGATAAGTGTAAAAATAATAATTTTTTTTAAATAAAACATATGTTTATTCGATTTCTTTTTTGTAAGTATCTAGATTTTTTTTTTCTTAATGATTTCTTCGATTCATTTCCTGAATTGAAAAATTCATACTGACCTTCCATTGAAACTAATATTTTGGACTATAAAGTACAAATAACTTTTTTTAATCTCTGCCTCAAGAATGAATTTTTAATTTTCTGAAATAAGGAATAATGTTTTAATTTTTACCTATCCGTATTAAAGATGAGGCGCTGTGTCGATTGGTTTTTATCTTTAATGAACTTTATTTCTATGCAACTTTCGAAATATTGATGGAAAGAGGTATTTTGGTATTAATAAATCACACGCACACACATTTAGGCTGTACATGTCACGCGCAGGTGTAATTAATTTTAACCCAGAGGTCATTTTTACATTTATTATTGAGAATCACAAATTAATCACCAACCATAAAAAGAAAAATTATCTTAAACAAGTTGAGATAGCTTCAAAAATCTAAACAGGCAAAATAAATTTAATATAGTTTAGTTTAAGGCATATTTATCACAAAACTAATTTGTAAGGAAAACATGTTTGTCTTACGTTTTTTTTATGGTTGATAGAATTAAGTAAGTGTTTATGTCTCGATATTTTTTATGTTCTGGAGGTTTTACATTTTCTTTTAACAACCTATTTTTAAATAAGTCCCATAAGCCTATTAACTTAATTTTTCAAAATATCGTCACATTGTCTAAATTAAATTTTGATAGTTTTATTTAAGTCTAATTCAGAAGACTTAGAAGGGTTAATAGAATTAACCATATATCTAGGTACAGTATAAATCTCCTTTAAAAAATTAATTTTCCGAAAATGTATTGATTTAGAATGATATCTAAATAATAACATCTACTAATACATTAAATTATTCTTATGCATTATACGCATATTTATATAGCGTCTTATGACTGAGTTGCATTAACTTTATTATATACTTATGTTTAATTTTTTCATGTAATTGTTTTCCTTGTTTTTCTTATATTTTTTTTTTCTTTATATTCTTCTATGCGAGAAAAACCTCATTGTTCTCTATTGATAATTTCATTTTATTTTGGTGTCTGGTTTATCATCCACCTTTGTTAGAAATAAGCTTAACTTTTAAACATGGCTCTATTTTTATCCTATTATGTCGAAAATTTCTGCTGTACGGGGAAAGTGGTACCATAAAGCAGCTTAACCCTAATTCGCTGATCTAATTCAGCGATAGCTTTAGAAATCATAATAAGTCTCCATTTTAGTCCAACGACTCTTTCTGCATATTCACTTGTAATGTTACCACTAGACCGTGGCTAACATAGTGGTTAGAGCGTCGGGTGATGATGATTGTGGGGGTTTTTTTTGGCACAAGAGCCGATTTCGGCTATACTGCGCCAAACATTTGTTGTCTGTGATCTGGACGTGAAAAGAAGAAAAGGAAGAATGGGATGACAAGAAAGAGGGTCGAAAATAGAGAAGGATCACTAGGGTACCCTAGGTTCGTGAAACCCGTGTTTACCAATGACAGTAAATCCCTTGGGAAAAGGAAAAGATGACTAGGGTACCTCGGGATTGTGACACTCGTACTCACCTAAAGAAGGTGAGCCCCCTGAGGGAATTTCAAAACCAAAAAGAGCGTCGGACTACAGACCGAAAGGCCTGGGTTCAATCCCCGATGCCACCAAATACCCACCTAGTAAACATGGAGTAAGTGCTCATTAAACCAGTGAGTCCGAAAGTCTTGTGGGTGGTCGCAGCAGAAACCACGGGTGCAGGGGGTTGGAAAATACTTCCCTCCCCTCCAGTTCCATATCAAAATTGTACAGGAGGAGATAGGCGTCATCGCCAATCATAGAGTAGAAGTCCAACCTGTCTCAGGCTCTAGCAACTTCAATTTTTTTCCTTCGGGAAGGAGGCGACAAAAACAACAACAATTGTTATGTTTCTTTGAATCCAATTTCTTTCTTCTTTAGCCTTGTAGGTTGTACAACACTTTCTCACTTAGTATTTTAATTTATTTTAATGCTATATATTTATATATATATATATATATATATATATATATATATATATATATATATGTCTTATTCTCTATAAAAAAGAGATAACATCCAACAATCACATTCGAAAAACACATAGACAGTAGGAAAATCACACAATGAAGGACATATGTATATATATATATATATCAAGAAATAATTGCAGGATCGTAAAGAAACTTGGCATGAAGGTACATGTCGGGGAAATATGCAAATAATTAGAAATGCAGCTTAATTGTCTACTACGTAAAGCCCGTAGAGGGCGTTAAACGTCGTTCTCCGTGGAGTATAAAACGGGTAACCAAAGCTTGCTTTAGTGTGCTGAATCGTTTACAAAGGAAGAGCTGAGGTAGACATGCCATTACGCCATTTTCGAATACAATAAGAGCAGCTGTTGCAGTTTGAGAGAGGGAGAATCATCGCCATGATGGAAGCTGGGTGGTCAGCTAGGCGAGTAGCTCGTCAATTTGGCCACTCTGATTGTGTTGTGAGGAGGTGTTTCGACCAGTGTATCCGAGAGATGTTATTTACACGAAGACCAGTCTCAGGATGCCCCCGACAGACCAGTCGTCGAGAAGACCGCCACATCCTAAGAAATGCACGAGTACACCCAAATGCTTCATCGGCCACAATCCAGGCACAGGTGGCTCCTTCACTAGGGCCCCTGTGTTTTCTCGAACCATACGAAGGCGCCTGGTGTAAAAAAAATTTGGATCGCGGCGCCCATTGCATGGACTGCCCTCGACTCCAAACCATCGACACCTCCGTTTGGATTGGTGCCGCCCAAGATTAAACTGGATTGCAGCGGAATTGAAGCAGTTTGTCTCTACCGACGAATCCAGATTCAATCTCAGCAGTGATGTCAATCGTGTTCGTGTGTGAAGACTCCGTGGTGAAAGACTCGATCCTGCCTTTGTTTACATCGACACACCTTTCCACAGCTGGTGTGATGGTATGGGGTGCCATTGTCTACAATACACACTCACCCCTATTATTGATCCGTGGCACCATGACATCCTACAACCACATGTGTTGCCTCTCAAGCAACGGCTCCCAGGAGCCATTTTTCAACAAGATAATGCACACCCTCTCACGGCAAGGGTGTCACAAGACTGTTTCCACACTGTTACTACCATTCCTTGGCCTACCCGATCCCCAGATTTGTCTCCAATCAAGCATCTCTGGGATTATTTGGAACTTCGAGTTGGGCATACCACGAATTTGAATGAACTAGAGGCAAGGTTACAGCAAATATGGAACGAAATGTCTCAAGACATCATACAGAACCTGTATGCCTTAATGTCTGATGATATCTCATCGTGCATTCGCGCTAGAGGGGTTCAACAGGGTATTAAATCATCCGTTCTTTTGCCTTTTCCTCTGAAATAAATGATCATTTTTCTTTGATTTTCTAATAATTTACTTTTATCAAAGTAGCCTCTACATATGTAAAATTTCGTTTCATTTTGAAGACTCCTTCTTGGTGCGCTAATTTTTTTGTGTCCATGAGTGTATATATATATATATATATATATATATAGTCCAAATAATCGTCAAAATGAATTCTTTAGATTACTCTTTATCATTTGGTACCTTCGGCGTGTTTCCGAAACGTGTTCGTGAGAAGATAGTATCAAGTTCTGTCATAGATAGACGCATTAATACCCTTGTTTATACCCGGTTTTTTTGTAGTGTAGATCACTTATGGATTTGTTATTTAAATAGAAAAGAAAAATAAAATTTATTTTCGTGATAAAGGCGTTAAAACCTTTTTCAAATAAATGTAACTCTACTTTAAATTATGTCAGGAACTTTTATTACATTATGTAAAATGTCCTACCAATTAAGAAGGGTAGATCTTGTTTCGCATTTCTTCAAATGCGAAACAACATCTACCCTTCAATTTAAATTTTGGTAAATTGATTTTTCATTACTCACACACAAAATTATAGACCATGACCAACGTTTATCAAGCCACCCTTGCCTACATCTTGGCTTGAATTGGTTTCTGTAAGAGTCAGCTGCTCTTAAGTCCTGCTACAATTCTTTATTGTTTGAAACCGCGTGGTTTCATGGACTTGATCTAGATGTTTCTGTCGATCAAATGGAATAAGAAACAACAAGAACATTAAGTAAAATTGTTCAATATGTAATGATATTGAAATATACTCTAAAACAAACAAAAAATCGAAGCACCAAGAAAGATTTGTCCAATAGAGACAAAAATTGGTGTTTAGAAAGATTATATACCGAATAGAAAATGATTACAATTTCAGAAAAATTGAATAATTTATTACAGAGTTACATAGTTACAAAGCAAAGAGCTTAATAAGGCGTTCACCCAACTCTAGTCAGTATTCAAGCTACCACACTTCGTGGCACACGTGATAAAGCACCCTGATGGTCTCCTGTGATATTTCTTGCCAAATTTACTCCTATTGTCATGCCAGGTCATCAAAATTCCCTAGTAGATGCAATCGCCTTCGCCACCAGACATTTTAGATTGGAGAGAGATTTGGCTGGCGAAGCAGTTGATTGACAATCTACAAAGCAGTTCATAGCAGCACGTGCCGTATGTGGATTGACATTATCTTGCTGAATAATTAGGACAGAGTACTGCAAAAGGAACGGTAGCAAAACAGTTCTCAGAATGTCGTTCGCGTACCATTGTGCTGTAAGTGTGCCTCTAATGACGACCAAACGGCTCCAGCTGTCACAAGAAATGGAACCCCAGACCATAACTCCTGGTTGAGGGCCTGTGTGGCATGTAATAGAGAACGCAAGAACGGCACGCTGCCCTGGGCGTCTCCAGAAACTTCGATAATCTTCAGGACACAGTTGGGGAGGCGGGATTCGTCATTAAACACTATACGTCCCTAGTCAGCATCATTACAGCCTGATAGAGCCACACAACACTGTAATCTGGCTCGACAATTGACAGGCATGAGTGGCAGGTGGCATAGCGGTCATTACGAGCGTAAATTTCACTCTTTCAGCCGTCTGTGAATATTCATTGTAGACACTCGTGTGTGAATCACACGTCTGATTGTTTATAACGATGAATCAGGCGCTTTGGCCGTTGATCTGAAAATCAATCTGTCCTCCAGATCTGGTGTGGACCTAGGTTGACCGCTACCGTCATGATGCTGAAATCTGCCGTCTTCCACCCAATCTTGTCAGCATCTTCTAATGGCCGCATCGCTTTGACCCATATGACGAGCGATTCTCCAATTTGCCCAGCCTGCCTCTCACAGTTTAATGATACGACCTCTTTCAAACTCTGATAGTTGCTCGTAATGAGATCAAATCTTGCAGTGACGTATTTTTTCAGTCGTTGAAAGGTATCCTAAATCGCAAGGCAACAGAAAGTTTGACAATTAGATTGGGAATCGTTTCTTATAACTGATTGTGCTATAGCTTCCACTATTCATTTGAGACCAAATTTTAATCATTTCCATGTTCGGCACAAATGTCTTTGCATACGAAATTTCATTACAATCGGCCACATCCTTTTTGGTGCGATTTTTGTTTTGTTATAGTGTGTTTAAAACTTATTATAACTTATTTAACTTATTTATGTATCATTTAACAAATTTCACTAAATCGAACATAGCACAGCAATTTTGGGACTTCAACGCCTGATTACTTTGAGTTGAAGTTACTTTTATTCCAGTTACTTAGACACAAATTAAACAGTTCAGACATCATGAGACAAGTAACTCAGAAAACAAAAGAATTCCAACTACACTACCTGATTTTCTTACAATTCTGGAAAAAGTACATGATGGTGCCTTAAATGTAACAAAACCTTTTTGAGTTGCGTCCCCCATTTTACATTCGAAGTTGTCCCCTCACTATTTAGAATTTTAAAATAAATAAAAGTGACTCATATTAAGATAATGTTAATCTGTATTTATATGGTGTTGCTATGAAGAACATAATAGGCTACTTTGAATTTGATATGAAACATTATAGACGGAAGCATTCAAAATTGTTGAAGCATCTTTCTGTAGACTTGTAGATAGATTTCCAAGGAGATTCCTAGGGACTTAACGCAAGCTCTTTCTACACGCTGTGTAAAATAAAGGTAGATTTTATAACATTGAAAAAAAGTTGTCTTTTCCTTTTGAACCACAATTTTCCAAATTTATTTAAAGTAAAAGGTTAACTCCATAGGAAAGATATCGTTCTTTCTTTCCCTATACTTCGAGAAAAAGGCTTATTTTGGATAAGCTCTGAACATATTGTGTATATATTAAAATAATAAGCAATGTTATTCCACACTGGCGGTAGAAATATTTTAATATACATGCTGAATATATATGGCTCTACAATTAATTAGATATCATAATACAATTGGAGAGAACTAATTTAAAACCCTCCACCTGTGGATTAAATGTTTCTCGAATTAAATAATTTTTTTATGCAATGATTATGTTTATTTCATTTGAAATCATTTTTAATTGATAAAAAATTTCTTTACAAAAATTCCTGACTTTTTTCACTATAAAGTCTCAAAAGTTATTTAGAACTGTACAACTTTTTTATTATTGTTATTATTATTATTTCGAAATTTATTGTTTTATTTGGAAATCATTCGATTTGAGTTCAAGCTTTTTTTGCAAAAATTTTCAAGTTTTAGTCTTTTTACTGTTACGAATCATTGTCTTTTGCAGTCGATATTATCTAAACTTAATTCTAACTCATGCAATAAATATGTATTAAATAAAATTATATTTATTGTGTTAAATAAGAACCTTAAAAAGAGCATAACATGTTAATGTCAATAAATTTTACATTAATTCTGAGAACAACTAAGAAATTAAGAGTGTATAGCTTATTTTTAAAGTAAATACAAAGCGAAAATGGATAAAATATTTTTCCTTTTATCAAAAATTTAAGCTATAAACTTCTAGTTCTTCTCTTTCTTTCCTCTACAAAATCAATGATTGAAACTAACTTTGAAACATCGCAGTATCAAATCAAAAGGATAACCTTATCGGTCTTTTTTGCTCCATTTTTTTTATAAGAATCTAAGAATGAAAGAGCCAAATAAATTGAGATTACATTGATAAATCTTCCTTTGCTCAGAAAGACATTAATCATTTTTTCTTCCTGAGACGACTGAATTACTTAAATGACAGGGGGGTTTTTTTTGTATTTTTTATTATTCTTTTTTAATTCGATGGAGATTTTAGACTTGTGAGTGCTTCATTTCTTTAAACAGCTAATTTTCTTATAATTGCGCCAAATTTTTTCAAAGAAAATTATTTTTGGTAACTAATACTATAATTAAATTTTGATGCAAAAAATATACCGTTTAATGAATAAAAACTAAATCTGAGTCATGAATACATTTTTTTTCTAAACTCCAATGATTTATGGAAAATTATTTTAGAAATATTGTGTGAAAAAAATTTGAAATAAAACTCCTAAAAATAAATATCAAATTGTGTAGAGAAGCTGTATGTTTCCTCGGTACTTCCTGTTCCGTACATTTTCTTCTTCAACTTGGCGTTATTGAAGACAACACACAATACACACATAAAAAATATTAGTTCTCATTGGTTTTTCATTCTTATTGGATTTAATTTGAAAAAGACGTTACTGATAAAAGACCGCGACTTGTTTTGGAAATGTAGTAGTAAAAGGTTACCAGCGTAAATACTCTGCTAGGAATCGGTTGTATCATTTTTCGTGAATTTATTACCTGCACAGGTGAAACAGAAAGTATCGTTTCCTCTTATATTAATACTTTATTTTATATTTTTTTCAAATGTTTTTAATTATTTACATTGCGCTATAATTTTGTATTAAAATTAACGATATCGTTCAGTTACCTATGAAATTGATTTTCTTCACATGTGCAAAACATAGAACTTTCCTTTTACAGATAATTCATAATGGGCAATCAGGATAGCTATAACTATAATCTTCATAATTATTTACGTTATTTTCAACATCAATTTAGTTAATAATGCTTTAAGAAATTCTTGTATTTTTATACGTATACAATGCATTTTAAATATTTGTATAAAATCTCCTTCCAATAAAGCAATTATGTCACATTATTTTTCAAACATATTAACAACTTTAAATATATTCAAATATTATATTGACATAAATGCATTTTAATTATTGCCTTAAGAGTCCTAAGTAAAACTAATATTATATTTGACATTATTGAAAATGAAAGCATAATTTTAATCTTTGCTATGAAAATAATTAATAACATGGAATATAAATGCAGGGTTGTTATGCATTCAATTTATTAATGCGAAATAAATATGTCATCATGATTATTAAAATTTGTATTTAACTGCTATAAGCCAAATATTTTTTTTTAATATTGTCTATAAAAATATTATTATTATTATTATTGTTCTATTTTCTGTCGCACAACTTTTAATTCAAAAATATTTTTTTTTCAATAATTAATAAATTATTATGGATTTTTTAAATTTTAATGTAAACTTGAAAAACAAGGTGTAAAATTAAATTTCCGGACTGCACATGCCCTAGACGATAGGCTTGGTGTGAAGGAGAGGGTATAAAATATAGTTGAACGTGATCTTTTCGGAGTTGGTGGCCTGTTATTCCATCCCTGTATCTAGTTCAACTTGTTTTTTATCCTTGTTTGAGAAAGTCGTTGTTGGTCGAAGAGCCACGATCACGATAAATGTAAAAAAATCGAGCTGTGCATCAATTTGAAATTCCTCGTGAAATTAGAAAAAAATCCAAATGAATGTATTAAGGTGTTAAAGGAGTGTAAAGGAATGTTTGGAGATAATTGCATGTCACATAGTCAATTTTTTGAGTGGCACGAATGATTTTCGGAAGATCGAAAGGTTGTTGAAGATGATAAACATTCTTGTCGATTTGTTATATTAAGAACAGGTGATGCTTCTCATTTTTGTTCAATATTAATGGCATCATTATGATTGAATGGCCACCCCGAAGCCAAACGGTAAAACAGCAGTGCCACATTCTGGTCTTGAAAAAACTTTAAGAAAAAGTGAGGAAGAAAAAGCTAGAAATCTGTAGAGGGACAATACGTGGGTTTTGCACCAAGACATCACCTCGGCGCACAACACTCTCTCTTTGAAACAGTTCTTGGCTGACAAATGCATTACTGTTCTCGGGTATCCACCGTACTCAACATATCTACCTGTTTCTTAAAGTGAAAAATGCTTGATTGGAACACATAAGAGATGAATGTAAAAACGACACACTTACTGAAGATGGTGACATCTAATGAGCCGCAGCACTGTTTTGAACGCGGAAAACCTCGTATGCAGCTATAAATTAATGGGGAAGGAGAGCATGTTGACGGGAATTAAAAGGTATTTGCACATTATTTTCAATAAAGTTAATATTTAAGACTATTCCAGTTATTTAATTGTCACAATGATAAATGTATTTTATTACTCAAACAATATTTCCATATTAAAATTACATGTTTTCATTACTTAACATACATAACTGTAGTTTTTTTCATATATCTAGCAAGAATTTTTTAATGAATTGAAATAAAAAATTTTGAATCTTAAAATTACTTATTTATCTTAAACAGAATAGATATTTTAATGCAAACTGATGCACGTCAAATTAAAAACTGGAGCTTTATTTATCTTTTTTTTTTAATTTAATGATTTTAGAGAGAGAGAGAATGAGATAGATTCATCAAGATAAGAGTAAAAAAAAGTAAGCTTCAAAATGAGATAAAAATTACCTTTTATGAGTTCAAACTGTAATTAAAGTTGGTCATCCAGATATTGTACCTGGGTCTAAATATACTTACTCAAATTTTCATTCTGTATAAAACCTTGCTATTTTAGGTGTTCATTGCTCCACAGATAGTATTACAATTCCTGGCATAGCTCCTTAATTTAGTTTCTTCCAACAATGCTTATTCTATTTTTAAACTAGAATATGCAGGCCACATCTGCTTTTAAATAAATGCATGCAAAATTTTGGGAAAGAAACGTGAGGTCATTGGAGGAAATACATTCGATAAAACAGAATGAAATACGTTACAAATTTGAAACACAACACTAAAAATCAACCTCCAAGTTTCCTAATGAACCGATAGATGTTATTTACGTAAATTTCTAAAGGAAATCTTTTATAGGAATTTCATATTCTAAAACAATGAAAATTCATTTCAGTACTAAAGGAGTGATTAAAAAAGGAAAAAGCTTTTTATTAACAAATAATGTAACTTTTCTTTATCATATGTAACTCCTGATTTAAAATATATTTATTTAAGTTTTAAAAAAATTATAATTAATGTTGAAAATAAAGAACAAATGCAAATTTTGCAAGAAAATATGATCATATGAAATTTTTGAGAGATAAATTTGAAATTACTATGAGTGTGGACTGAGAAACAGGTTTACCTGTCTGTTTCAAAGTTTTTTTTTTCCTTCTGTTTCAAAATATAATTTAATTTTTCCAATGGACTTTGAGTTTTTTTCAGACTGTAATATTTGAGAGTTTCATGATCACGAACTCATGGGCTGCTTTAACACAGTCTAGTCCTGAAGCAACTAAAGACAGACAGTGGAAATAATGCGTGTTGAACCTTTTAAAACGCTTCAGGTTGATGTGGAGTGAAATTTGAATAATATAGCCTCGTGTTTTGTATTTCTGTTCAAGATTTGCTATTGTAATCAGGTCTACGATTTTTACGACATTTGTTTGTGTTTCACAATCTTTAAAATTTGGAATTTCAACAAAAAAAGAAGGTAGAGGTAACTTAATTAGGCATAAATGAGTAAACAAGTAATTTTCTGTAGGCGTTGCATGCAACATATGGATTATGTTGGTGATAGAACACATAATTTTACTCGATGATTGAGTGTGTGCTTTACGTATAAAATATTGCAAATAATATGGAATAAATAATTTAGATTAAAGACAACAAAATAATATAGACATTTTTTGTCAAGATATTTGATAAGTATAAGAAAAAATTGCACGCAAAAATTGTTACAAACACAGGGGTTTATAAAGACCAGTTAAGCAGATTTCCAATTAAATTGTAAATTCATGTTTTATTCATTTATAGAGGAATTTAATGGTTTGAATGGATGGGGAATTTAGGTGTTCTATACAGAGTAACACTGAAATACAAAGGGTTAAGAAAATATCTTGTTTCGTTTGTCTTTCAGTGGATTCCTGCTCATCGCGGTATCAAGGGAAATGAATAAGCCAATTTCCTGCCAAATTGAACGGCTATTCTACAAACCTCTAATAACCATGTGACTTTTAATTCTTCGAAATTCCTGATTAAATTAAAATTTAAGTACAGTTTTACCTTCTACCTATTAAATAAAGGTAAGGGAAAAAAAGGCCTAGGAGTATCACTAATTCAAAGTCAGTCATTCCAAATTTTCTTCGTCCTATGGCCATGGCGTTATTTTGACTTTTGACTGAGCACATTTTGTTTGATTGCCCCTTTTTTTAAAATCTTCGACTAAAAGACACTTCAGCCTGTACTCTCTGTAACTCTTAGAGAGTCCATGGATAAGGATCCTATTGATGAATGTATTGCATTTTTGTCTTTTAACTCTATTGTTCTTAAGGTATCCGACTACGTTCGGAACCGTGATTTTAAAAAGCGCATAAAAGAATAATTTTCATGATATTTAGTGTCACTTAGACTAGAATACATGTATAAAATTGTTTTAAGGACACATTTTGACAAAAAAAATTATTTAAATACTCTATTTTGGCAAAAAATTAACTTAGAATAACCTTTTTCCAAAATGTTCTTTTATAAAAAATGCTTCTGAAATAATAATATTTTGCTTGTATAAAGTAAAGACTTCTCGAGAGAGTCTGAACTAGTAATTTTGAAAAATTCACATTATTTTCAGAGTTACAACCCATTGAAATATAATTATCGCAATTTTTTTCTTAAAATTTCTCCCCTCTGTTGTCGTAAAACATGGATAAACCCACTTCTAAGTTATATATTTCAAAACTTCTTGTTGAGCCTCTGTACAGAGGTATGAGCTATATACAGGCAAAATATTATTATAATAGAAGCATTTTTCACAAAAGGAGACTATTTTGAAAATGGGTCATGCTATGTTCATTTTTTGACAAAATATTGTACTTAAATAATTTTTTTATTGTAATAACATTCTTAAAACAATTTTTAATACATTTTCTAATCCAAGCGACACTTAATATCATAAATATTATCCATTTATAAGCTTTTGCAAAATCATGGTTCCGAACGTAGTCAGATACCTTAAGTATTGGGAAACTAGATCGTGACTAATGGCCTAGAGGACAAATGTCTGGTATTTATATAGATAAATAAATAAATACCTTGCTTTTAAAATTAATTGCAACTGCATATATTAATACATATTTTGCAATTCTCTTTTTAATTCAAAATAGGTCGTATATATTTTAATTATTTCTTAACTTCATACAGCATTTAAAATCCTTTTGCCTACCAAATAAAATGAATTTTTAGTTGCATATCATATGAAACTGTTTATTTAAGGGTCCTTTAAGACAATCGTACGAAATTCACTAAAGTGGATAGACGTTTCATAAGAGATTTTATTATTCTAGTATTTCAAATTGAAAATTCATTAATTCTAAATTTGTTACGGCTATGCATATTTTTAATGTTAAAGTCCTTCATTTTATTAATCTCAACGGTTAGCAATTTAAATTAATTATAATTCGACTTTCGCTTAAAACTGTTAGAACTTTGCCTTTAAAATATTAGCTTATTACTTATGGAAATCCTGTTAAAAAATTCAAATGTCTAAGTGGATGAAATATGCAGAACATTTAACGCAAAAAAGTACAGCTCTCTGATTTTATTTTTTTTCTTAAAACGATAGGATTATCTACAAATACTCACTACGTTCTAGCATCTGGCATATTCTCGCCAATTATTTCCCAGGCTTTTATTTTTACATTTCAAAAACTTCATTAAAACTTTTCTCTCACGAAATGTTTATTTAAGCAGGATACTAAATTATCCCATTTGTAGAGCTCTTTGTAGAAATCAAACAGTGACTGTTTAAGCTGCTGTACTTTACGCTAGTATTAAAATACAGTTTGAGAAAATTCAAG
>BMAV01001094.1:102370-123075 GCA_019973955.1 Trichonephila inaurata madagascariensis
GAAGTCCTTTAGTTGTCTATAAGGTTTTTCGTGATTTCTTAGTGGCAATATTGATCATTTCTTTCGGGAATTGCAAAGTTAATAAAGGTAAAATAAAAACCACAAACGATTGGGACAAGATTTATACAGTGCAACTAGCACAGTATTTTTTTTTTTGTTGTTGTTGCTATAACTGAAATTAACATTCATTTGAGGCGAATTATAACCAAATTAATCCGTGACATTTAAGCAGTGAGACTCAAGAAGCATTAAATCAAGGTCTGAGAAACTTTGAACTTTAAATTTATTAACATTTATGTAAAAAATTAAATTCTTAAGGCCTAAATATAGTAGTCCAACGTTTAATCGTGCAAACATCTTAAGAAAAAATCATAATAATAATCCGTCAAATTCTTGAATATGCATATCACGTGTATTTATGTATTAAGACAGTGTTTCTCAAACTGTGGGATGAACCCCCCAAGGGGGGTGGTATAGCCCTGCGAGGGAGCCTCGAGCTTATTGGGAAATCGAAAACAAAAGATTATTTAAAAAATTATTAATTTAATAAAAATAAACAAATAAAATATATTCTGACATAATAAAATAAAATGCACATTTACACTTGTATAACACACTTATAAACATATCAGTACTACGCAATGTATTTTATAAATAATTTAATCACTAAATTAAGAATACTAAGTCAAAAGAAAGTTTAATAATTACCAGTGACTCCATGGGCTTGTCATGTACAAAATTATATACAAAAATTAACACTTATCTTAACAATTTGTACGATTAATCCCTTATAAATGCCGATTAAAAATTACGCTATTCGCGTCTCAATGCCACCGTATGTACATCCAGGCGAGCGTATGTGATATATTGAGGAGAGAGGGGGGTAGAACATAGGAATAAATAAGCAAATCCTGTGGAATAAGTAAATCTGGCAAAGTCATTTTATTTCAATCTAAAGCTTTCGGAATAATTTTATGGATAGCATTGCACACAAAAATAGCTCTTAGGAAAGACGTATAAATAAGTCCGAGGCAATTAACGCACTGGCTGAGCGAACGAGATATTTTTATACGCCGTTAACACTTAAGAGGTTAAAGTTGTATTGTGACTTTAGCGTCAAAGTATGACACTATTGAATTCTATACATTGATATTATATGGAAGGGGTGCGCGATGAAAATTTCAGTTGAATACTGGGTCGCAAATATTGAAACTTTGAGAAACACTGTATTAATAGAAGAACTGATGCCATAGGAGAAAAGATGACTCTATACAAAATTTCATTCAAATTAGATGCGGCACATTCGATAGAGGTAGGATTCAATAGCATCACGATTAAGGCGAAAATCGCAGGTGAGATAGAAAATTGAGGTAAAAGCAGATTGAAGGTTTATTTACAACATCATTTCTCTTTAAAATTTATTTCTTAGATACTTGGAGTAGGAATAATTTTCATGCGAAATTTCAAAATTAATAGATTATTTAAAAATGGTGCTCTATTTATGGAATGTATTCGCCATTCCTAGAGTGAGTGAACTAGTAACTAGTTGAAAGTAGACCTATCGTCCTGGAGCCACTTTCGAACAAGATAATGTCGAGCTTCTCATTTTGTCCCCACATTTCTATGCAGAAAATTTGCTTCATGTTGTGCTAATTGAACATAAATGCCCATGATATTCCGCATGATTAAGACTCTTGAAAATGAATGTATGGCAGAATATATCACATTACATAATAATTTTCATTACTCCTTTGTACTGAATTCCCTAGCATAAGTGTGCATCACCGACAGAGGGGCGTAGATTTTACTAAATAATTATTTAACGCTTAATATACAATGCCTCACAGTCGACAAGTTAAAAGTTTTTGAATTTTGATTCATTATATTATCTGAGTTTTTTAAGCCTACGTTTACGTTAGAAAAAATAATCATTTAAGACATAGGGTAAGCCGAAAATTCGTTTAGACTTTAAAAATTCATTAAAAAAAAAGGAAGAAACGACCATAAAGAAGTGCGGTTTGCAAAAAGGATCCACAAAGAGGTAAAGAGCCAAAAACTCCTTTAAACTTTAAAAATTCATAAAAAAGGAATAAAAGATCATAAAGAAATGCGTTTTGCAAGAGAGGATTTCTTAGCAGCAAAAACGTTTTAGACAAAAATTCCACCAAAAGAGGACGCTGATGTACGGGTGAACAATGTACCGACAATCAATGTAGGGAAAACCGTACGCTCCATTCTTTTACTCTTCCAATAGCAATTGTTCAACATGACCTTCAGAACATTGTGCAACTCAACTATTTCGACTTACCACGCCCGTTACAAATTAATGCAACATATCAGAATAAATTGCAGAAACCTCACCAAAGGTAGAATGTGTTTGCCCAATGTTGAAGGAGATGAATGATGCAAAACTGATCTCAAATATCGCCACAATTAGGCGTTGACTGGAGTAAGGTCGAATGATCGTGGAGGCAATGCAATCTTGCCACCTCAAAAATTCTTCATATTCATGCTCTTAGCCTTAGCCCTCACTTCCTTACCTCTGTTAGTTAGCTCGCAGTTGCTGACTCTCCGTTCAAGTAGAGCAACTTTACCAATAACACTCGATAGGGAAGATATAATAATTTGAAAATGAATAAGAAGTCATTATGTTTCATGGTCTTTTATTGAAAGCTTAATTTGTGTAAGTTTACTGAATCTCTTAGATGTCAACACCCTCTACTGGTGACATTTTTATCTAAAAATATTTTTGTTGCTAAAAAAAATCGTTTTTCTAGTAGCCCATTCTAGCAAACCTCACTTCTTTGTCAGTATATCTTTATGAATTTTTAAAGTTGAAAGGAACTTTTGGTTCACCCAGAGTATGTTTAAATTGATTTAAGGTATCCATATGTACCTAACAATTGTTAATTTTGCCAGACAGTTTTTTTATCATTGTATTTTATAGGATGTCTTATTAGCCTTATAAAAATACCAAGTTTATTATTTTTCGTTCACTAGAACACAAACTACAAGGGCTTTAGTAAAAGGAAATGCTACTACTTTAAGCAAGATGTTAAACTGTAAAATGCTTTTTACGTGATAGGTTTTGTTTTGTTTTTTTGTTTGTTTGTTTTTTTGAAAATGTTTAAACGGGCACAGTTATTAACTGAAATTATTTGTGTATGTTCTGTATAATAGCAGAAGTGTTTTAACATTTATATTTATTAATCACTGTTTTTTTACAAAATTTACAGTCACTTATGTAAATATAATCATTGATATATAAGCAATTTTAAATATAATAACTATGATAAATTGATCTGTTTTGTAAAAATTAAAATATCTCTTATCTTGAAGGTCAATTCAAAAATGAATGGGAAATCAACATATGAAAATTGAAAAATTGAAAATTTATTCGTTAACTTTTTGTACAGAATGGCCCCATTTATGTAATTTTTTGTAAATGTTTCCCAACTTTTTCTCATCCTAGTAAAAATGATTTATTTTTCTCTTCTTAATTTTATTATATCTTCTTAAAACGTGCTAAGTAAATATGAAAACCCCCCAAAAAATCCCCATACCTCCATTTTTTTTTAAAAAAAACAAAGTTGTCGCAAGTAGTCGGATACCTTAACACAAATAAATAATTTTTCTTTCATTATATGACCACCTATTTCTCTGATAAAACCTTCGTTCAGCTTACTTTAATTTTATTCTGTTTCCTAAACGTTCGATTGTTTTGATTCTTAAATGAAGCTCTTGTACCTTTATTAGAAACCATACTTTATTTTTTTAGCATTTTTATTTTTCTATTAAAAGAAATAGCTATCAGCATTCAATTTGAAACATTATCGATGGGTAGTAAGTTTCATGTTTACGATTTAAAGTTATCTGCTAAGCTGATAGTGATCTTTCAATTCATAAATACGAAATGAAACTACGCAAGCTTTTGTGTACAAGACAGAGGAATCTAATGCCCAAGGTATTTGTTTTTCTGTTTTTGAGTGTGAGTATGTGTGCGGGTCTTATTTACCGGATTTGATTAAAATGCTCGTAAAGCGAAATACCAATACAATAGTTTCGCAGTTGACTCTTTAGTTTACCGCAATGTTCAGTTTTTAAATTTTAATCCGTTATGTTGCTTTACATTGACTCGTTTGTCAATTTCATTATCATGAATTTTCGCTATCCGTCGTATCTCAAGCGTGTTGGTTTTGTCTCCAGGGGTGAAAGTATAAACAATTTATAGCAACAAGGATATTAATATAAGAAACATTTCTGTGTAATAAATATTAGTTAAGTTTTCATTCGTATGCTATTTTCTAAAATTGTAGTCTTTGATGCATGAAACTTTCTGAAATTATAAAATGTGTCATACTCTTCAAACGTTGTCTAATTTTAGAATTATACATCTTCTTTAATTCAAAATATTTGAAAAATAAAAAAAAAATTTATGTAAATTTTTATTTTTTTTAAAAAATATAATTTATTGTTCTATTTATATAAAAAATAGCTACAGTGTAGTAAGGATACACTTATAAAATACATTTGTTTATAGAATCAATCACCAATGAAAGAAACAAAAAAATTTAACTTATTATTACAACAAAGGAGATAAATTTGCTAAAAATGACAAAATTATTCTAAGTTATAGTACAACCTAAAGATGGGTGACACTTTGATTTGCATAACAACTGGCTTTTGCAACATTTGGTGGTATATTTAGATTTACAGACAATTTTTAAAACCCTGCCGGGTTCTAATGGATTGCTTTACTGCTGTTTGACGTAAAGATATTTTTACATCAAGCACATCTTTCTTAAATGTTCAATCTAAACTTCTACCACAAGGAAACGTGAGGAACAAAATTAATTCGTAAGCCTCTGTACAGAGGTCTGAGCTATATGCAGGCAAAATATTATTATAATAGAAGCATTTTTCACAAACGCAGAACATTTTGAAAAAAGGTTATTCTAAGTTAATATTTGCCGAAATAGAGTGTATTTAAATAATTTTTTTTGTCAAAATGTCCTTAAAACAATTTCACACATGTATTCTAATGTAAGTG
This sequence comes from Trichonephila inaurata madagascariensis, assembly GCA_019973955.1. Taxonomy (NCBI): domain Eukaryota; kingdom Metazoa; phylum Arthropoda; class Arachnida; order Araneae; family Nephilidae; genus Trichonephila; species Trichonephila inaurata. The sequence goes on from BMAV01001094.1 coordinate 107,421, forward strand.
ACACTAAATATCATGAAAATTATCCATTTATGCGCATTTTAAAATCACGGCTCCAAACGTAATCGGATATCTTAAAAAGTTTAGGGTACATACTACACTAAAAGTAATAAAAGTACCCTTTATTAGGTATTCATTCTTGGTCCATCATATTTGGAAACTTTGCCCAAACTTATAAATTGACTGTCCAATCAGTTTGAGAGACAAATGAAGTTTTTCTTTTTCTGTTTCAAAACGTTTTTTTATATCTTTATATTTTTTTTACCATACATTATTTTGCTGTTAGCCAATATTCCTTTTAACAAATAATGTAAGAAAAATAAACATAAAATCTTTCTACATATAAAGAAGATTTTCTTCACATTGTATTTTTTTAAACATAAATTATAGTTAGTAAAAGTGGGTCGTAAAAAGGAAAATTTAACTGAAGAGGATTGCCAAGAAAAATTTTCCTAGAGGCTTCCCTATCTTCCAGCGGTTTCTCGGAAAATCCGCTTTCGTCATAGATCGTGATGTTATTGATTTCTTCAGTAATGTCCAGAAGCATCCATATAGTTGAAAAAAAGATTTCAATTTGGCTGTATTGCCAAAATTTCGCCAAGTGTTCCATTGAAACGCCATTAAAATGTAAGGGATGACGTTGCTTGCAAATGTTACCATTTTTATTATAAAATAAATGAAACGGAAAGTAATATATACATATTAAACACCTAAATATAAACTACTTATACTATTTTAAGGTGAAACAATAATTACGCAAAAAGATAAAACATTAAATACATAAAATATGCTCTCTATATAAGAATAGTTGTTGTATAGCGGTATAATATTGTATAATTTGTATAATGGAGAATGGTTCACCGTTAGATGGACAGGGGAAGAAATTTAAAAATAAATAGAAAAAGAAATATAAAAAGAATACATTTTTATCATGCATACGCGTGCAAAGTGTATTAAATACAACTCTCATAATTTATAATGTTTGCCACGCGATGAAAATGATTTACGAACAGATATTTCATTTTTCCAACAGATGTTTTTTTTATATCCAAATCTTACTGTGGGACAATTTCAAAGTTCTGTTGCATTTAATGTGCGAATTCCATTTCTGACGAGATAAAACAGTTGAAACAGGACTCATACTTTCACTTATTCTAGGGAATATGTACGTTTTATAGTATAACTTTAGTTAATTTAATATATATATAATTTTTAAGAAATCTATATAAAGTATTAGAAAGAGACTTTTTTAATAATTCTGTGATATATTTTGTACGTAATGAAATGAAACCTCAATTTTTAAATTGAACGACATTAAAAAAATTACATTATTTATAATGTTAAAATTTATGCATATAACAATATACATAAATTGTTATATTATTATATGTATAAGTTTACTACTAAATAGATATTTAATATACGTATATGTAGCCATTTTATGAATATTAAATCTTGTTTAATTATTCTACATTATTTTATTTTATTAAAATCGAAAATTTTCTTCAGTGGGGAAAAAAATTATTTCTTTGGGAATCATAAATATTTGCTTTATAGGGGAAAAAAAATAAAAAACTATTGATTTCAATCTCATTAGGAATCCTGAAAACTACGAGTGAAAAGTTTCTGTTTTGTTCTTGGGACAGCTACTCATCAATACAAAAGCATGTCACATGTCCCTCTGCTTAGAAATATGTTTTCTAAATTTCTGCTTTCTCATTCTTACAACTTTTCATAAAATAGTTTGCGTTGCCATTGGCAACAAGTAGACTTGTCCATCGTAAAATATAAAAGTACAAATATGTATGCATTTGAAATTTGTAGGAAGTGGTTCTTTTTACTAGTTTCCCTCGTCAAATTTATTTATGTTTATTTTTTGAATTTTTATATATTTTTGGTTTGACGTTATAAAAACTGTTCTCATCTTTATCGATTGCAAAATTTAAAAAAAACACTGGGAAACTACATCTATATAAACTATTTCTGTTTTACTCACAAAATTTTAAAAGTTTATTATATGGATGGCAGAAGCAATTGAGGTGTTCAACACAGATAATGTCTCTCTCTTAAATTGACTCAAAATGTATAGTAATTCATAAAGAAGTATACAGTTTCTCAATGCATTACAAATCAAGAACAATCGAAGATATTATGTCCCCTGTAACACAATTGTATGGGATAATTTTAAGTTTTGTCAAAAACAGTCTCAGAATTTTCTATGTGTAAACCAGCGTTTCTCAAACTGTGCGGCGTGATAACTCTATGAAGGGAGTGCGAGCATATCAAAATGTCTAAAACAAAAGATTCTTTTCTTAAAAAAAATTACTATTTCACTGAAAGTAAACAAAATACATTCTGACATAAAAAAAAAATACGCATTTACACTGATATAATATTCTTATAAATGTATCAATACTGCGCTATGTATTTGATAATTAATCTAACAATATTAAGTTAAGAACAAGTTTAATAATCGACAGTGATTCTATGGTTTTGTAATATATACAATAATATACTGCAATTTGGTTGCTATCACTTGAAATATATTTGTTATCATCTTCGAGCTGCGTTGCCGAAATTCTTTCAGTAATCTCTTGATCAAAATTAGGACTAGTCTCTTATGATACTTATGCATCTTGGTGGATTTTAGAATGAATTCAGTAATTAATAGTTGTGTTTGTATTTTGGCAAAGTTATTATATCAGTCTTTGTGAAACTGTGGGGCACGCCCCCCTATAGGGGCGCCAGCATATTGAAAAGTCGAAAACAAAATGTTATTTAAACAATTATTAATTTACTGAAACTAAAAAAATGAAATACTTTCTGATTAATAAAAAATAAAATCACATTTACACTGATACAATACACTTAAAAATGCATCAGTACTGTGTACATGTATTTTATCAGTAATTTAATCATACTAATAAGTTAAGAACCAGTTTGATAATTACCAGTGACCTCATGGGCGTGTATTAACAGTTATCTTGATAATTTGTTCGATTTATGTTTAATCCCTTGACTGCCGATTAAAAGTTACGTAATTCGCTCCCAATGCCACCGGACATTTTTCTTATCCTTTTATTGCTTTCCACAGCCCTCAGAATAATATTATGGATAGCAGTGCACAGATAAGATCGTACTTTGGAAAGACGTATATAAACGTCCGGGGAAAATAACGCTTTGGCTGAGTGAGACGTTTATATACGCAGGTGGCTCTTAAGAGGTTTAAGTCGTATTCTAGCATTAGCATCAAGATATAGTATAATTGAATTCAATACACTGTTATTGTATGGAAAAGGGGTGCGAAGAAAATTATGATTGAATATTGGATCGCAAATATTGAAATTTTGAGAAGCACTGGTGCAAACAAGTATACAGGCGACACAGATCTAGCCGGTAATCCATTCCCACCCTAACGTGTATTAAGTTATCAAGTCCATCGATAGTGACAGTGATACGTTGTTTCAACTTCATCTTAGACTTTTACTTGTGCGCAAACATCTTTAAGTTTTCAATTTTTCATACGATTGAACGATAGATTTTCTAGTTGGAGGATCGTTTCTGTGAATCGTGATCTAAGATGCCGTTGCACAGAAGTTGCGGGTTCCATTTTGCTAAATTCAAGAACACAAAAAGCCTTCTTTACTGCAGACACTGGCTATTACGATTGACTATTTACATGACATACCAACTATTGATTCCGCCACTTCAAATGCTACACAAGAACTAAGAGTATATTTCTAGCTTATGGTTCAATGAGATGGTGCATGTTTTTGACTGTTACTGTTTTAGAGTAGCTGCAAAGTGAAATACTTCTTTTTGAATCACCCTATATAACATTCTCCACCCAAATTCGACGAAACCTTTTGAGTAATGTTAGTCCAAAAAAATCATAAATTTCAATTTTTTTTTAAAAAACATTCATGACTTAGGTTTTTTTGGTTATTTTTTTAATGTAATCAATTTTATATTTTTGTTTGTTGGCAAAAATATAAATGTTTGATTTTTTTTATGTATACTACATCAACACAATAGAGATTTTTTTTTTATTTTTTATTTATTTATTTATTTATTTATTTTTGTAATCTTAAGCTTTAGAACTTGAGGGAAAATAAACTAAAGGTTTTTTTCGTTGAAATATATGAATGAAGAACCTCCCAGTGACTGAATATTAATGTGTAGAGCTTCCACGTCACTGGTGCCGGGCTCAAATCCCGGATTGGCCAAGGTCGACTCAGCTTTTTATCCCCTCAGTTAGTGGGTAAATGAGTACGAAGCTTACTTGGAAACTAAATACTGGGAATTTTGTGGCGTTTTTTTTTTCGAATCTTTTGTTCATGCGCCTCAGCGCCCAAGGTCACGAAAACTGAATGTAGCACATTAGGCTTTTGGCTGTTGCGCCATTGAGTTTAGTTTATATGAATGAAAGAAATATTTTTAAGTCATGAAAGAGGGAATAAATTATTTATTTACAATATTGTTGATAAATTATTCTTCACATAGGCATATATTATTTTGAAAGACATACTTAAAATAGTTGCTAAAAAAATTACTCCTACCAGCATCGAAACACCCTCATTTTTATTGATCCAAATAAAGGTTTTTATTTCAAAACCCTAATTCTATGTCAAGTATTGTTTAAAGCAGTGATTCTCAAACTTTCAATATTTGCTAGCCAATTTTAAGTGATAATTTTTCATCGCACCCCCTTCCCCCCCCCTCATAAAACAGATATACAACTATGTATTGAATGCAATAATAAGGTACTTTAAAGCTAAAGCTACAATATGACTTTAATTATAACCTGCATAAATTATTAAGATAAGTATTATATTTTGTATATGACAAACCCATGGAAGTCACTAGTAATTACTAAACTTGTTTTTAATTTAGTATTGATAAATTAATTATCAAATACTTTTTGCAGCACTGATACATTCATGAGTATCTTTTTTATCTTAGGGTGATTATATATTTTAATTTTTATTATGTCAAAGAGAATGTATTTCAATTTGCTCCTTTTCAGCAAATTTCGATAATTATTTTAAATCTTATTTTCGACTTTTTGATATGCTCGCACCCCCTTCCACCACCCCCAAGTAGGCTTATCACGCCTTTCTAGGGGGAGAAAGCCCCACAATTTGATGAACGCTGGTTTAAAAGCCATCGACAACGATATTTATTTTATATTTTGAATATATATGTCACATTTAATATTTGCATTTCTGAAAAACAGTCATTTGAAGAAGAATTGTAAACTGTTATCACAGTATCCCTTCAGGTTTCGTGCTACTGTTGCGATTAAGGTAATAGAGTAAGTAGGGATAATGTGTCATCCAACTAACGATTGATTGATCGTTCTACAAGAGTACTAATTATCACAGAACTGGTAATCTAATTACTGAAGTGGAGTTGCGCATCCTAGTAACTTTCAATTAGCGAATTTTCATTGCGACACGGATCTCATTTTCCAAAGAGGAACATTTTAAAATTATTGCTGTAAAGCTTCTACAAAGGTTAATACTGTGTTAAAACTTGTAAATTAAAAGCAATGTTGTACAATGGAATGCGTTTTATTTTGCTAAAGTATTTAATTTAGCTACTGGCAATTCTAAGTCACGCTTGTTCTAACAACAAGGGATCAAAGTGGATAAAGGCTCGATTAAAGAAAATAACATTTATTTTATAACTCCTTTAAATTACATTTTATAAGTAGTTAAATATTTTATGTTATTGTGTGCATATACAATGTATTTGAATAATAGAAAACATATATCACTCTTGGTTGAACTATTTTAAAATGCAAATAAATGGGAAGATTTTATCTTAAACAACTTCAAACGTTTGGATTGCTTATTAATTTGTGTTATTCGAGGTATGTATATGGCCAGAATTTTCTTATTAAAAGCAATAATTCTTTTAGAAAACCATTAAAACTGTACCCTTTTGAAATTTATTTAAATATCGTATTATTCCAAGTTCAAATAATAAGGTTAAAATTAAAATTGCTAATTTAATTGAACTACTATTAAGTTTCTTATAAAGAATACGCTTAGATCATTTTGTTTGTTACCCCGAGAGATGTCGCACATTCGATTCGAACGTTAATGGTCTCGCGAAATGACGTAGCTATCCCAAGCTTTATTTTTATTACCTTTATTGCACAGGATAAAAAATCGTATTTGCAGTGAGTAATTCAATTAAAAAAGAAAGGATACTAACCTACTTTTAAGGGTTTTTCAATTTTTCTTTGACAATTTCAGGAAAAATCCAATCAAACTGAACTAAAATATTTTAAATGTGTGTGACTTTCATAAAGGCCACAAATTACATACACTTTTCCCTAACATTACAGGAAGGGTTTCTGTATTAAAACCTGTTGTATTTTGTTCAAGTTATATATTCTAGTGTTATTGTCCTTTAATGATCGACAAAAAGCATGTTTAACTTTTTCTTGCTTGTATCTTTTTGACGAGATCTGTTTGTCATGTGGTACACCAGTTTTTAGTTTTATACCTTTTTCGAACGAGTTCATTAGGTAGCATTTCCAAAATATTTCTTTTGACTCAAAAGAAATGTTAATCGTTTTTCTCAAACTTACTTTCCCTATCATGTTTATTATCCATTATTTCATCTTGTTCTTCTCCGTTGTTAGATGAATTTATTTTTCTGAAGTTTTAACTTCATTCAATAGAAACCGCAGATGTTCCACTTCTTTTTCTCACAATTCCTACTATCAGCTCACACTCTCTATACATTTATTTATCTTGGTGGAATTTTCAATCTTTAACAAAATACCTTTTAAAACGCTCCATTGAGCTGAAATTTTATATACGTGATTATTTTAGACGGCAATACAATAATTTAATTATAATTATTAAAAATTAATTGATTAAAACTAATTATTTAAGGAATTACAAATACACACACAGCTACGTTGGCGTCATTTTTGACGACTTAGCGACTATTTCGGCGACTTGTGTCAAAACTCGAAAAGGTTTTTAAAGCATTCAGTTGAAATGAAATTTTATATACACGATTGTTTTCGATGACAATACTATACTTTAATGATAATGAATAAAAATGAATTACCACTTAATGTTGTGATTCTGTCCTATGTATATACATATTTATATTAATTGTAACTATTTAATAAAAAGTAGTTAAAATAAAAATTTTCTTTGTTGATCTAAGTAGGAATTGACTTATTTTATTTTTATATATTATTTCTTTTCTATTCGGTTAATTTACATTCATTCACCACACATAACGAGAGTCGTACAACACTGCAAGCAAAACCATCAAGTCGTTCACAGGAGAAAAATGAAGTTTGTTGGTAGGAAATATTTTGAAACAAATGTGGTCGCGCAGGGAATTTATTCATCCCCAGTACTTAAGGATTGTAAGAATTGGTTGCCACTTCTAAAAAGGGTACAGATGTGTGATAAAGAAATTTTAGCTCTCATGAATACTGTCATATAGATTTATACTGAAGAGGTCATTGGTTAAGAACAAACAGTTTTCTCAGAATTAAAGATTTCGAGAAGCCTGGGATGAGTCTCTGGCCCTTTCTAACTTTACTGGGGTAAGTCATAGCTTAATTAAGTATGCAAATACTGAAACTTTACAAGTCTCTTTATTTCCTTTATTTAATAGACAAAATGATTACAAATATATGATTATTAAAGCACTAACTTATTTTCGAGAATTAAAAATATAAAAATATGTGATTTTTTTTTAAATACACTGAAAAGTGCCACTGAATTAGAGACCCCCTACCTAGTAACGAGTTGGGCCTCCTCTTTCGTTGATAATGGCTGCCACACGACAAAGGAGTAGATTCAACAAGCTTCTGGAAACGTTCCACGGGAATGACTTGCAAAATATTGGCTAAAGCTGTCCATAATTCATTAAGGATTGTTAGTGGTGTGTGATAGTCTTTCACGCCATGTTCCAAAGTATCCCAAGGATGCTGAACAGGATTTAAGTCTGAGCTTCTAAGTGGCCAATTTATGACAGAAAAGTCAGAGTAATTCTCATCCAACAAGCTAGTAGCCAACTGGGAATTGAGAAAGGTACAGTTGTCTTGATGGAAACTCCATTACCGTGTGGATAACAGAAAAACATAAACGGATGTAGGTGATCACCCAGCAACTCTACGCACCGAATTTCTTTGAGATAGGTTGGTAGACACACTTAACCCGCGGTCACTCGCTCCTGTTTTTGCTACCTTCGTTACTCGCGGGGTGTAGAGAACACCCCAAACTTTTAACTCGTGTATTTAATTATAAAAATAAAAATTAAGTCATTATGATACATATTTATAAAGTAAAGATGTGTTTTGTATTATACAAATAAAATTATTTAATTTATTGCACACAAATGAGACTAACATTAATTTAAACTAAACATACAAAATTTTCATTTTAAAACACATAATTTTATATTTTTTTATAAACCAGTAAAACGTATATGCCAGTATAATAAATATACTTTATAATTAATGAGATAATGATAGTAGAAAGTAGAAAAATAATATTTTAATCATTTTCCAAACTTTCAGAGCAGACTGTATACAAATGCTCAACTTCTCGCGGGAGTTCTCAGCACTCCAGATAAACTTTTCAAGGTCATTACATTCCAATCGTTCCTTAAAGAGGGATTGCATGACGCCTGAAGGTTCAATGATCTAAAATGTGCAGCTACAGAAAAAATCGTGGTTATGCACATTCTTTTTAGAAATCTGGGAGGATTTTCTTGTTGCTGGGGTGTACAGAACACCCCGCGCGAGTGATCGCGGGTTAAGATCTCAAACTTGCCACAAAGAAACACCCCAAACCATGATTTATCCACCATGCCCTTGTACATTTTCATCCTAGCATGCAGGATCCATGGCTTCATGAGCCTGATGTCATATTCTCAGCCTCTCGTCTGCATTGAGTAGTTGGAATCGTTTCCAATCCTCTACTCTACAGTATCTGCGCTCTCTTGCCCAGGCAAGACGTACAACTAAATGGCGAGCATTGAGCAATGGTACTCACGTAGGTCGATGGCTCCCGAAATCCATGCTGTGAAACGAGCGTTAAACAGTACCTTCACTGTGTGCCATGCACCGTCATTCAACTGGGTGATAATTTGAGCAAACGTTTGGCTTCGTGGCTACGTACAATATGACTGAGTCGTTTCTCACCACGCACTGTTAAGGCTAATTGCCCTTTGCAGTTTGCCTGATTGCTAGTTTTTTGTCCATCATCCATGCATTATTCGTATACTCTTGACTCTGTCGATCTTAAAAATTCTAGCTGTCTGACGATTTTGGAAATTGAATGGTCCATGCATAGCGCACTTACGATTTGTCCGCGATTGAAGGTTTCTAAATTATGCAATTTACCCATTCTGGCAATTCCAACAACTAATTCAGAACAGCCACAGTATGCTCTTTATATATAGTTACTACTGCGCCCTCACTCACGCATAAATAATGCGCAGCGCTACAAAATTTGCACAGCTCTTGCTATTCCTAATTTAGTGGCACTTCTGTGTACAATACTCTCTTCAAAATAAAAACAGAAAAATTCAATACAACTTTGTTTATTCTATTTAAATGTAAAATAAATATGCACCTAAAAATATGCACGGATGCTTTATTTAAAGAAAAATGACAGAAAATATGAAAATACGCCTCATTGTGTAGAAATAAGAATGAGGTATGCTCCCTCCAACCTCTTTTTTTCGTATATTCATCAATCATTTTCTGTTTTTAAGTTTATCATTTTATAAAATTCAAAAACATTCCTTCAGATGTATATTTTTTCGTTCGAAAATATAATATTTCATGCATATATTCTTAATTAACATTTTTTTTTTATAAAAATAAAACTTTTTTCATAAATAATATTTAAAAAAAATAACAAACCAATGAAAGTATTTTGAAACATGAAGTATTCCTTTTTTACTTAAAAGATGAAAAAATACTATTTTATGTAAGTTAAATATTGTGAAAAAGGTTTGTTTGTAACTATATTAAGAAATTAGAAAAATTCAATTATTTTTTTTATTTCCTTTATTATTTTAATCATATATCACTCTTGGATTTTAATAGTTTTTTCAGCAACTCTGTAGGACTTTTATTGTTAAAAAATATTATTTTTTACTGAATCAGCCATGAAAAAAAATTGCATTTGGTTAATGTTATGTGTTTTATGTATTTATTTATCGATCTTTATACGAAATATCAGTGAGGGTCAGCACAAAATCAAAACATTGCACAATGTTTCAATTTCGCGCAAAAAAGTTGAATATTAACCATACTGTTGTGTTCCATCTCCGGGCCGTGGCCGCGGTAGCCGAGTGGTATAGGTATCGGGCCGTGGCTTGCCTTGTCACGAGTTCGAGCCCAGTACCACTAAAGACTCGCCGTGTAGGGCAGCGATACACGTTAAATCTGTCGAGAGCTGAAACGTCCTCCCGTTTGTGTGGTGTGGTAATTAGGAGAGGGGTGCCAGCTCAGGTGTCGTCCACGTCACTTTACCATGGTTCAAAATTACGTGGTCCGTCGCCAAAAGCCCTCGTGTAGCTGATCAGTGCGACATTAATATTCAATCAATTAACCATCCCCGGGACTCCCTCATCAATCAACATGTGAGTTCCCCTTCATTGCATGAGGGGATCAACTACTCACCTTTCACTGGAGGGTTAACTGTAACATTTTTCATTTTTTCTACCACTACTCGCGTGGCGATTGGCATGTGGGCTGTGTATAAGAAGTGCTCTTAATAAAATTACTGATACGTGGCAACTTACTAAAAGTATTTGCTTCCTCTTTGACTTTTAACTTAAAAAATCACATTTGATTTTAAATTAATTATACTTTTTATATATACTTTAAGGTATTTTTATGTGCTTGTCTTTCATGATTAATTAGTCAACAATTTACTTAATACTTTGTGTGGGTTTAGCTATTTTATTTCGAATGTCTTTATATATATATATTCAAAATTACATATGTCGGAGAGGGTCGGGTGGGGTGAGGATAATTAACTATTTCTGATCTAAACAAAATTAGGTTTTTCATTTAACATTTATTTTCTCACCGTGTATATTCGAGTATTAAATTAATCAGCTAATACTTTATCAGAAAATTTAGTCCAAATATCCAATTCCAATCACATCTTATTAAGTGTTACGGTGTTTGGTTTTACGGTTATAAAAAAAAAATGTTTTAATATTTTAAGTTTTCGAAATATAAGCATTTTTCTTATTCATTTACATAGTAATTTAAATAAATGCTTTTAAGTAGTCAATTTTTTTATTAAAATAAGGTACATGTACAATTAAATATTTTATTACTTAAAAGTTTTCCTTAAAAAAAATCTGTCTAGCCAATAACAGAAATATAGAAAACTATCAGCATAGCTTATAACTGAATTGGAATTATTATAAACCGGGGAGAGAGTATTATTAACATGGCAATATAAAACAACGCGTAGGTTTTTGACAAGGGATCTCGTAATTTAACTACGGTCAAGTGACAAGGTGAATCAGAGCTTGCACAACCCTCTCCAAAGTACCACACCAGCGGAAGGACTTCGAACCCCGACATATAGACATACGTAAGCACCCTCTACACGGTGGATCTTCTGTGACATAAGGACTCGAGCCACGAGTTCGTGACCATAACCAGTAGGATATGGCGAATGAATACTTGATTATTTCTCTCTAGAATTGTTAATTATTTCATTGCAACAAGTACCTTTCAAACCTAACAGTTTTGTTTGTTATTTGTTTAGTTGACTCATTGTAGTTAGGCTTCTCAAAAGATGAATGAGAAAATATTTTAATTAATATAAACCAGGGGGATACCCCCTGTCCCCCTAACGGTGGATCAACCACCGTAATACAAATTATATATTTGTTCATACTCATTAATCAACTTGTAATACTGTAATTTACATGTATTATGTCGTTCTGCTTTTTTTTTCAATATATTGTAGCAGGAAAAAAATTAATTTCGAGTCTCCATCTCCCCATTTTAATTTGTACTTCAATTTAGTGAATCTTCAAAAATCACCTAATCACTTTTTTTCCTTTAAATTGCACTGATTTTTCATTCCGACTTTGCTTCTGAACTTTGACACATGCAAATGTCCATGAGTAAATATTGTTTCCTTCGATATTACACATAAACCGACTTTTTCAAAACCTTGCCCCAGGTATTTAGCCAAGGCAATCTTACTGAGAATTATGCACGTTTCAGTAGGAATAGCATATTCAAATCCCCTCGAGTGTGCTTGGTGGGATCCTTGGTTAAATTCACCTTTTTGTGATCAATTGTTACAAACTATACCTTACGTATGAATAAATTTATTACAGCATCATTAAGAACTTTATACATATATATAAAGAGGGAGAGAGAGAAAGATTTGATTCTTTGTCATTATCCTATCAATGCTAGTTATATATTGGAATTCTAAAGCACTTAAATTGCTGAGGTAATTAGGTTTTCCGTAAAATGCTAGCTGGGCACTCTGCTATTTTTGGCGTCATTTTTTTTCGCCAAATGGCGCCCAAAACCCGTCTTTCAAAAAAGGACATCATGGACGAAAACGAAGAAAAATCGGGAGGTTGACGATGTTAGCTGGTGCTCAAAAACCCTAAAAAAAGGGGGTTCCTAAATGGCGTCAGGGCCGGAAACGAAGTAAAGATTCTCTTTCGACAGCGCCATTGAAAACCATCAATCGCAATCTTTCATTCAACCAAACGCATATCCTTTTTATACTTCGGACACCCATATCTGGAGGGAATTAATCCTTCTTTCATAACCCAATCTAAAACAGCCTTATTTCCTTTTTCTCCAAGCAAAACAAAAAAAAAAACCTTTGGTTTCGCCACTTTTCAAGAAATTTTCTTCCGGGAAAAAATCAAGCAAAAAATTAGAAAGAAAGTAAGAGCAGGGGTGAACACGACGTGTTGCAGCAAGCAGGGTCAAGGATGAAAATGGACAATGTCTACTTATCCCCCGACTTTTTTTTTTTTTTTTGCTTGACCGGTTTTAGGGTTGCCATTTTTAGCCACCAGCCTGGACACTTCGAAAGGGTTGCCATATTGTAAACTTTATCGCCAACATTTTTGGCACCAAAAGTTTTGTCGCCAGAGTGCCCAGCTAGGATCCACCGAATTTAAACACTCCTACGTCTCAGGTAATATTAACCATATTGGATACTTTCATAAAACAGCTTTTGTAAAAATCCTTTTTTGTAATCGCTTAACATCGATTTACAGTGGGCCTACCAGTGCAACTAATAAGCAAGTAAACCTTTTCCATTGATGTATTGTAGGCTCTGCTATGAATTTTGAGATCAAATGAAGGATGTGTATAAAGAATAGACTCTAATGGACAATGGACCAACAAACACTGTCCACTAACATTCTATTTTTCTATTTCATTTTTTCCCTTAAAATCAAGCATATTTATTCGACTTATAAGATTTTTTATTTTTTTTATATTGAGAAATTCATAAGAACTTTTGCTTGATTGATAGAACTACATTTGAACTGCTGCCACCTCTAGTTTTAACCACCCGTGTGTGGAGCACACTTGCTAGGATCGGATCAGGAATTTACTAATGTTCTGTAAAACGCGCATGTTGGTGTTGTGCAATTTGTGTTACGGCTTTATATGTTTTGTGATCNTTCACTTAGCAATTTTTAGTGAATTTTATAGGAATATAACAGGATTTTTACTAACGTATTTCTAAGAATAAATCAATTAATTTTCTTTGTCATTTCATTTGAACAGAGGGACTTTTTAAAGTGATTTAAAATGGTCAAAATTCTGTACAATTTAGACGATTTTTTTACTTCGTTTTGAACAAAGAGTTACAATAAATTTACCTGTGATAAGTTATCTTGTAAATGATTTATCTTTACGAAGTATTGGTCATCGTAAAAGTTCTGATAATAATAGCAAATATACATCACTGATTAAAAAAATCTGAGTTATCTAAATTTTTTCCTGACATTATAACCCAAAAATAACAATGAAAATGTAGCAACCAGAAAGTGAAACTCGGAATGAATATTTTTTTGACCCATAATCAAATATGAGTGCAACGATCACTGTAAAATCTCAAAGAAAGAATACTAAAATCCAAAATATAAATTTTTTAATTATTCACATTATGTATGATTTTGTTTTTTTTTCTATACATTTAATTTTTTGAACTGACTGAGATTTTTTCCCCAACTTTTTTGTTTTCTGAGTTTGGACAAAGAAGGGAGTAGCTTAGGCAACTCCATTGTGTGTATCGGTGTATAAAGAACAACATTACAAGAAAGAATACCACAGCGCAAATATATATTGTAGGCATACAAACAAACCGTAAGTCATTTTTGGAACTTAAATATTCTTAAAAAAATAGGTTTAATACTTAAAAATTAGACATGTGGAAGTTTTTAATGAAGAAAATAAATTAATGTTGACGTATAAAAATAATTTCAAATATTATAACTATGTCATACCAGAAATTAATTTTATTGATGTTTGCAAAGCTGTTACGCGATTTCCATTAGTTTATTTCTGCATTAGAATCACTATTCATTGGTTTCGACAACTCAACAATTTCTTGAAATTCAGTTGCACAGACTGGCAGTCCGTCATCAGATGTAACACAATCGTTGAAATCTTAAAATATTTCTTGCTTTGTGAAGTGGAAGGGGGTAAGAAGGGAGTTTCCTGTCCCATTCAAAACTCACACGACAGGTATCACTCATGAATCATCTGCACCTTTTCCAATTTGAAATTTGATACTTACAGGAAAAATCCTTTCTCTGTTCCGGACAAAATTGACAGTTAAAAAAAAAAAAGAATCCATATTTTTTTCTAATACAAGTTGACACAAAAAATTTTCAGCTACTGAAATAATTCGTTAATTCGGGGTTTATTATTCGTTAAATAGGGTTTTTTGTCTTCATTTTAATCAGGAAAAGAGAAAAATTCCTTTAAATCACGAAATTCGCTAAATAAGAGATTGTTAAAATGGGGTCTGTCTATATGTATATTCGCACCAGATTATGTTTGTATATCATCATATACCAGATCCCTCCCTCCATATACATACACATAATATTTAAACTACCCGTAGCGAAACAGTGTAGATCAAAGTTAAATGACCACAGTAGTAGAAGAGCAAACTTTTAGTGAGTGAATATTAACGTCGCACTGTTCAGCTACACGAGGGCTTTTGACGACGGACCACGTAATTTTGAACCATGGTCAAGTGACGAGGACGACACCTGAGCTGGCACCTCCTCTCCTAACTACCACACCCACACCAACGGGTGGACGTTTGAGATCTCGACAGATTTTTGGTTCATCGTTCCCCTACACGACGGGTCTTAAGTAGTATTGGGCTCGAACTTGTGACAAGGCCAGCCACGATCCGGTACCTTGACCACTCGGCTACCACGGCCACCTCTTAGTCTTAGAACTAAGATTTTAGGATAATATATATATATGAAAGAAATTTGTATAATATTTCAAAAACCAGAAATATATATATATATATATAGTAAAATAAAATAAAAGTGAAGAAGTACTAGAACCTACAGTGTTAAAGCAGGAAGAAATTGGAATTCACCAGACACAACAAATGTAGAT
>BMAV01001094.1:128304-147244 GCA_019973955.1 Trichonephila inaurata madagascariensis
TATTTCTTTTTGTAAATAATCCTTGTCGTAATTTTTTTTATTAATTTGAAAGTGTATCAATGTATTTTGTAAATAAAAAGTTTGGAAAAAATTAAATAGTGCTTAAGAAATTTATTTCCCAAGGTAAGTAATATCTTTTTTTCTTTTTTTTTTTTATATATAGATATAGAGATATATAATTTCATGTAAGTTAAATTAAAAACGTTATTACATTCTAGTTTCAATGTAACTGACAACTTATGTAATTATCTAAAGTGGTTCCAAAAATTACGACGTTAGGACTGAAATTTTATTATTTATACTTTTTTCCCCTTAAGTTAGGCTTAGCGACGAAAACACCCCGTCCTGAAGTGCAAGTCTTTACGCATTCACCCCCGTCCCTGAGCGTCTCGTAGAAAATCGCCCCGTCCTGAAGAGGTTAAATATCCTGCAAGGAAGAAAAATCATTTACCTCATTTCTTACGATTTTTTACTACTCTTTTTTTAATCTAGCCCAATGCTTTTGTTAAAGAAAAGTTGGAAAGAAAAGATAAGACTTTGCTTGATGATGCCGTGGATTTCTTATGTCGATCTTCGATTTGAGGCCTAGTACTACTAAAAAACCACTGTGTCCAGGGGCTGTTGGGTGTTTTATCTGTCGAAACTAATTCTTCATGTCGGTGTGGAACGAAAGTTGGAAAAGGGAGGTGCGAGTTCAAATTTTCATTACAGTTCTTGTAATATCACGCAAGAAAAAAATTATCTCGTCTGTTAAGTTTTTTCTTTTTTTCTTTTGCTATTTTTTTCACTCTAATCAATGTTTTTGATAAAGATTTGTTACAAAATCGGATTTGAGAGGGAAATGTAAAAAAATTAGTAAATGTATGATAATTTTTTTTATTATTATTTGATTCTTGCTGTTATTTCATCTCTCTCTCTCTCTCTTTATATATATATATATATATATATATATATATGTGTGTATTATTTTTATTACCACGTCCATCCTTTTTTTTCTTTCCTCAGTAGCAAGATATTTCTAATTTTTCGTAAATTTTGCCTTTCTAATTCTTTATATTTTTTATTGTTCTTTGTTACCTCTTTTTATTTTTTGCTTATTGTTTTGGGTATTTTGCTCTACTTTTGTAAACAAAAGAAAAGAATGGGAAAAGAAGAGAAAGAAAAAAAAAACGTAAAAGAAAAGGCAAAATAAAAGCCAATTACTTGCCATAGTAATGCAATTTGAAAGTATTTAGGGTATAAATAGGAAGGAAGGTAAAAACGTAAACTGAGACTCCTTCTTCCTTTTTCTACTGATCCCATTTTTGCTATTTTAGATTTATTCGTTCAGATTTGCACGTTTATTTGTATCTATTGAAGTAGACATCACTCTTTTCTATACTTTTTTTTTTCCGAAAGATACATCGGTTTGTGTTAAAAATAGCTCAATTAAACACTAAAAATAGAACATGAAGAAAAAGACTGAAGAGTTAGGCTTGCTATAAATGCAAAATGTATTAAAATTCTAAAGGAGGGTCAAACTGGAAGGGTTTAAACCGATCCCTTTCTTGATTTGATCTACTTTTTTTTTTCCTGAGTCCATGGAGAAAGAATCCCATTTAGCAAAATGTAATATTACATTTTATAGTATTTTATAAGTGCATATTCGCTGAATTTTTATTACATATTATTTATATAGTATCGTAGAAAAGCAGAAAAAAAAGATGATTATGTTCTTGCCATTAAAACTGTAGCGGTCCCTCCCCTATTCTTTTATAAACCAATGTACTTAAAAAATGGGATTGGATGTTCCATTCTTTATACACGTTTTAAAGAAACACAGTACGATTCAATTGACAAAAATCGATTAAAAAATCAAACATAATTTTATAGCCTAAATTATTCTTTATATAATTTTCTGTAACCTCACAAAATTTGATTGCTCTAAACTTAAAAAACGCAGATTTAAGATAGCTTTTACATTCGTTTTTATTCACATCCCTATGGCAAATCAAAACTTTAAACTTACTTATCTCAGAATGGTAAAATAACTAGTTTGTCTTCATTTAAAATGCTAACGCTTTTTTTTCTACTGTGCCTAATGCTTTGAATTTTTTTTTACCTATTGCTAATAGTACATGTAACAAAACTTGGTATGCATTTGTGAATCAAAACAATACTTATTTTTAAAAAAAATAATTGAATTTAGAATTGACACACATTTTTTAGGGAATTTTCTATAAGCATTCATAAAAAGAAATATTGCTCGAATACCAATCATGTTATCGCAGAACTCATACCAATTTTTGCTATACATACTTTCACGTACTTGTAAAACAAATGTCATGCATGTACGTAAATTTTTGTAGGAGGAGTAGCATTTTAAAATTGCTACACAAATTTTAAGATTTTCCCTTAAAACATTAAATAGCTAACTTTTTATGAAATTTTGAGCACAAAACGTGTTTTACATATTATACTCACATAGGAGGCAATAAAAAAATTTTGAAAATCCTTAAATTAAAAATTTTTTGCGTAAATCGTCCCCTTAACTTAAAAAAATTTAAGAACATCATTTAACAATATATTGCATTGGAGCACATCATATATAGTGTGTTGAGGAATTCGACTGACAAATTCTGAGGGGTGATAGAAGGCAGCAGTCGGACGATAAATCACCATAGAAAGTTTAGTCGGAGAAAATCACGAGAATAGGACATCGCGAAGACGTTGAGCAAAACGAGAGGCGAAGCAAATGCAGAGAAATACATACACTGCCCGTACGCCTCTCAGTGGTACAAAATATCTTCTTTTCTTAAAGCCCATCCTCCCACAGTTAATGCAGGGAGTACCGTCCACTGCTCACCAGAATGAATGGTCCATGTTCGATGGTGCACTAGCACTATGACGGGGCTTTATTGGTACTTCTTCTAATAATCCTTTTGGGATATCTTTGGAGCCAGAAAGGCAATTCTTTCCAACCAACCCAAGAAGAGAGCGGGGTTATGCAGATTAGGAATTGTATATATTGGAATGTTAGTATTCACTAGGAGTGCTAAGTGGAGAAGTAAAGCTAAGTGAAGTGAGATAAAGCTGTAGGTGAAGTTCTAGGAGAGAAGTCTTAGTGTATTTTATGAGTTCTATGATTCGGTTTAGTAGTACCAGTGAAGCTGATTAATAAGTGGGTCCAAGACTAGAAGAGTATTCCCTTAGCCTGATCAAGTCGGATCGAAGAATAAATTGAAGATATAAGGACCGTAGCTGTTCGCCGAGGAAATAGCGGTAAGACAGTTTGATTAAGCTTCAAGATTAGAGCGGATTCTAATAAGTTAGGAAATCTGCTATAAAAAAAGATACACAGTGGTTTATTGCGCTATCTGTCATAATTACGGCTTACGTCGCCTCACTCCTGATCGTAAGCCTTCTAGACCAGTGTTGTTTTATTCAATATAAATTAAGGTCATAATAAATTAATTTTGTTATGGCAGAGTTTAGTGGTCCATCTTTCATTCCCTCAAACATAGGTCACGTGGATGGTGACGAGATGATACCCCCAGCGCGTGGGGTATCACAGCACATTTTTTGATTGCGGAGCATAACCACTTCTATGTTGCATAGCCCGGGTAGTACATTGTGGGGAGTAACCACTTCCATGTTACATATCCTATGAGGTGGATTGCTGGCTCAAATGCACCACGGCTCTAAGAGAGAGCGTCTACTTCTTGTAGATACTTTTGAAAACAAAGGTCGCTAGAAAAATAACGCGTTTATTACCACAAACACAGTATATTTTCCCCAAACAATATTAACTAGTTTACAAAATGAAACGGATACCTGTCATTGATTGACATTTTCTGTATCAGTTGGTGTTTAAACAAACATGTTTTCTTCTAAAATGTACTACGGATAAATATGTTTTCTCACACTAACTGTAAAATGTTTCAGATAATACGAATGTGGTTTGTAAATTAATGCATGTTCTTTGCAATGGCTTTTTTTAAATTCAATTATTAAAAAACCATTTTATTAATAATTTATTGTGAAAACTTTAGTTCATATCATGGACCACTGATGTTTAATTTCCATTCTTGGAAGACACCAACAGAAGTTTTATGAACATAGGTTGGCAAACAACGATGTATAAATAAATAAATAAATAAAGGTTCTGATATACGTTATAAATTTCACATGTATTGGGAAGTTAAAAAACAAATCCAATATTTAAAAAAAATAAGAAGAAATTACAAACTATTACAGTTATGAAAAAGATTGCAAATTTTGATAAAAAAAAATATTTGCATACAAATTATGCTCCTGAAAATGAGAAGAATATATATAATTTTTTTTTCTTGAAATACAGTTTGAAGTTTTAAATGTTCGCATTACTCTCGAATCATCGACTCAAACCTGGGTTTAGATCATATCGGTATCCTACATTTAAGAAGCATTTTAGCTATTATTAACTAACTACAAATTCCTAGGAAATACATAGTATATAATATCTGTAATATAAAACATTTTGTGGAAAAGAGACAATAAAAAATAATTAAATGACGTGGGGGGGGGGCGGAAATGCCCTTTAAATACAATTTTGAACACAATGTGCAACAAAATATACTTAAATGATAAAATAATTTATTTAAATCATGACAAGACTCCATAGATTTAGAGGATGATTTTGATGAACAATACATAAATAAATAATACTAACGGTAATTTTATTAAAAAAAATTTAAGTAAATGTGAGACTCACACTGGATTTTATCATGTTACTTTTTTTATTTCTGCAGGACCACGCATTAACACACATTCCGAAGTTCGTTCAAACAAATGGAAACTGAAGATTTCAGTTTTTCTGCTGTATATCCTTCACAAGTTTCCCTGATGTGAAGTCGAGAGAACTAGCGACAAACTAGTAAAAAGAAAATTGTTTGAGTTAAGACGGCGTGTAGAATAGTATTGACATTTTGATTTACATTCTCAGAATTTACAATCGATAAAAGTGTCTGATTTGTATTCACATTTAGTTTGTGTAGTAGTTTAAACTTACATTCTATTTCTCTCTCTTTTTATCTATAATTAGTATATGGTATGTTTCCTTCTTAAGTCGACCATACTTTTTTTTATTTGCCTTATGCTATAAGATGTAAATATATTTACAGAATAAAATAAAATCTAAGAATTTATTATGGTTTGTGAATATATAGTAACTTGGTTAATTTATTAGAAATAATTAAAAGCGCTCATAGACAAAAACTCTAAAATGAATAAGCAATACCAGATGTGTGTCCGAGGACTTTATAACTCGTAAAGATAAGTTAATAATTATTTATTTATTAGACGTAAGTGTATTATATAATTGTTTATATAAACCCACCGAATTTTAGGCAAATAAACATGATCGCATATTCTTTCTCCCTATTTTACAACTTCAAACGTTGTGAAATATAAACCTTGAATATTTATGAATGAACTACTAGCATGATTTTAACACTTATGATGTTACAAAAGTGCTGAGTGCTTTAATATCAATGTATGACTCCTCGTAACGGAAGTGCTGGATGCGGCCATCATGGATTTTACATTGTTCCGAACGTTATAAGCGCATGTATCGAGTTATATAAAGGGGTTGTTTCTTTAATTGATGGCTGCCAGAGCTAAACTGAATGATAGGAATCTAATACAATTCTTTACGCGTTAGCTAATACTTCATTTTTACTAGTTGGAGATGGTGTCATTTTTAAGTTTACGAAAGACGGCCAGTGAGATGCCAAGTGACAACAGCAATCTGCATATTATTTAAGTACATGCACTGCTGTGTGGCCCCACAAAATGCAACACCAAGAAGAAACAGAGATATTGCAGGGAAATTTATTTGGCAGATAACATGTTCAACAAGGTCAAATGATTAAAATTACAGCCTTTTATGACGTGTGGTTGATGACAAAATCAGTTGTTAGTGTAGCCGCAATTGTTGGCTATAATGGCTGCCACAGGCCTCGGCCTAGAGTCAAAGAGGCATTGGATGTATCCTTGGGGGGTACAACATTCTCCACGCGGTTACCACATATTGCCAAAATTGATCTGGTGTAGCATAGGGTGATGTATCCTAGATAGTCATTGTGCAAGCATGGCCCACACGTTTTCTATTGGCAATAGATAAAGAGAACACGCAGGTCAGGGAAGTAATTCAATATGACGGATAAAAAAGAACTCTTGAACATTGCGAGCAAAGTGTGACCGTTCATTATCCTGTTGGAATATGGCTGATGTCAAGCACTGAATGCAAGGAAGGACCACGAGTTACAACACCTCAGAGATGTAATGCTGGCAGCTCAGTGTACCGACAATGAGTACTAGAGGGGTGCAGAAGTGAAATCCAATATCAACCAATCCATGTTACCGGGTGCAGAACTAGTAGAGTGATGCATAACGCACCAATTCAGCAGCCTCTCATCACGGTGTCTCCAAACTCGAATCAGACCATCGTGATGCTGCAGGCAAAAGCTAGATTCATTAGCAAACATAATGTCGTCCATTTCGTTGTTCATTTCCACCATTCATCGCACCACTGATGGTTGAAACACTTGTGAGTTCCAGTCAAGGATAAACGGAGCAATGTATGCTTTACCGACATTCCACACTGCTGAAAACGGTGCCGAATAGTACTAGAGGACACCGAATGATACATAACAGATTGAATCTGTAGTGCTTGGCTGGTAATGTGGCTGCGTGATCCAACCATGTCAGTCCGTCGTTTCCTTCTGTATTCAGCGATGACGTATCCGTTTCACAATTGTTTGGTTTCGTCCAACACGGTGACCGATTTCGATGACGGATAATTCGCAATCTCTATAGGGTACTTCCTCAGTCGAACTGGGACACTTGGTGAAAAGACGCTCGGTGTCTTTCACGAGGCATGTATAAACAGCTCACTCAAAAAAAAATTGTAAGAAAAACATTTGCCGTACGTCAAATCGTTAATCTGATTTGACTTTATACAGCGATTGCAGGTGGTGCCACGATCTACCGCGATGTGCGTTTATGCTGTAATGCTAGTGATTGCCATATTTTGTCGCCACGAATGCATGATGTAAATTTCAGATGGCTTGCATGCTTCCTTCATGGTGTTGCACTTTTTGAGGTGTAGCAGTTTATGTGCATTTTAAAAAAAAATTTATACTGCTAATTTTATTTATCGTGCATTATTATTTATTAATTATGATTAAAGATTTGATTATTTGGTTTATTTTATATAACAATAATTATACTAAACTCTTGTTTCGGAGAAAAAGGAACTCACTTCCTCCATTTTGTACTTTTCAAACGAAAAAAAAGCACTCCCTGGAGGAAGTAAAAAATACCTTGCGCTGGAAAAAGTTCTTAACAACAAAATATCTGTAGCTTATGGCTAAAAACACGGTCGAATGACAATATCATGACCTTTTTATTAACAAACAGCAAATATACCTGCGTCCATCAACACGATTCAGTAGAAAATTAAACTAATCCAAAAAGCCAACCTTTTCCGCTATCCTACGATTGGATATACAAATATCACCGTCTGAGCTTCCAATCAAAACTGCTATTGTCTTGAATGTACAACCAATAGGGAATCTACACCTTATGAGTTTTCTTTATATCCCTCCTAAAAGTCTGAATTTTGCAAATTTTCTATTTCTGTGGAAAATTCCACTTGCCCCTCTTTGCTCTTCCAATAAACATGCAGAACCACTGCTCACTGCGTATCATCATTAACCGTTCCAGATACGAGATTGATGGTTGTTTGCAGCCATTGTGCCCCTAGACACATCAAACAGACTAATACGATCCGATATCTATACTGCAATACAAATTCAGAAAATTACTATATAGTATGTATTTGTTCGATAGCTTTTTAGTGAATTGCAGATTCATTTAAGCCGGCAATGTAACAAGAAAATCAGTCTTGATCAGAGAGATCTGGAAACACTCAGCTGTGTGAATCATTACTTTTGCTTCCACATACTTTGCACGCTGTGACTGCAGATCACATATATTTCTCTCTTAAATGTGAGCAGACAATAGACAACCAAGCGAACCTTGTACTGAAGTGGAAGTTTCCGACATAGTGTCTTGCAAATTTACTGTGGTCCTTGCTTTTTTAAGTCTATTAAAACTCGTGATTTACCCATTAATATTGCAGATTAGGTACACGAACATGTAATGAACAATCATATTTTCAAAGTGTTTAAAAAAACATGTTTGTTCTTTATACCTATGATTAGTGATAACTGTGATCAACCTAATAACTCAACAGTATGTAACGTCGAAAATATATATAAATGTAATACATCTCGCAATTTTAAATTAAAAAGTCTTAATTTTATAATTCCTCTGGTTTGCGCGAGATTCCGCATTTTAGATGTTATGATTTTTCAACCATATTGAACTTTAAAGTTTTTTGCTTCTTGAATGGATGGTACTTAAGAATGGACTTGAATCAAACTTAATGAAGGAGTTTCTTTCTCTCTATACGTTCTGCCAAAACCAATATATAACTGTTGTTTGTAAAGAATGCAACGCCATGTAGGAATCATCACAAATAAATAAAATTTAATGCACAAATGACTTGTATTAGTACAAATAAGTGACGAAATTTTCAAAGCAAAAAAACAATATTAAGTGTCTGAAATCAGTATTAGGTGTAGATACCAAGAGCTTCAATAAGTGCTGTTATACGACGTGCCATGGAGTCAAACAGATTTTGAATGTCTGCTTCTGGTAGAAAATTCCTTAGTGCTTGTATGCACATCAAAAGTTCATCTTTTGAAGCTGCAGGACTTGGATCATGAGTGAGACGCCGACCAACCAAATCCCAAACGTGCCCAACAAGCGACATATCCGGCGAAAAAGCAGGCCAAGGAAGAAGTTGCATGTATGAAGCTGAACAGAAGTCTCGAACAGTCTTTGTAACATGTAAGCGTGCAGCTAAAAAATAGCTTCAGGGATGCCTTGAAGGAAGGGAACGACTTCGAGTTGTTGCACTTCACGGACGTACCTATTGCTATTGAGATTACCCTCAATTCGTAACAAATTGGATCGCTCATGATACTACCTCTCACCCTAAACCATTACTGCGAGTGTTAGGACACTATGTCATTCGATAACTCACTCAAGAAGGCACCGTTCACCGTTTTAGCGTCTACCACGAATGCGGCCATCATGGTCTCAGAAATTTAAGCATGATTCATCTGAAAAGACAATTTCATGATAATCAGCTTGCCAGGCTCTGTGCACATAAGCCCATTGCAGAAACAACCGTAAATGGTTTGCCGTGAGGGGGCTCCTGTATAAAGGCACCCTTGCACGCCATCCACGGTGCAGCAGACGTTGACAAATTGACGAAGACGATATTAGTACACCTGTATCAGTAGACCGACGGGGGGTCATCTGCTTGGAGGGAGTTGTATGGTCATCCACCGCCATGTCGATCGTTACCCGCTGACGTCACTTTCAGACGTCCACTGTCAGTTTTTTGGTTGTTCGGTGCACGTCGGTCAACTGCTTCCAAATTCGCATCACTGTGGAATTGTTCCGCAACACACGCGCTCCTATTGCGCGAAAGGAAAATCCTCCTTCTCGAAGGCCAATAACCCCCCTCCCCTCACGTTCAAACTCCGTAAGTTGTTAAAATTTCTCCTTATTTCTTCGGGGAGGCATACTTAGGTCTCACTAAACGTTAGCCACTAACAAATAATCATTCTGTTTTCAATGTCCCGATACAGCCCTCTATTTATACGCTTTCAGCATCAGTTCAGAGAGAGCTGCAACACGCATTCGCGGTGGCTCTGAAACTACTATTTTACGTAACATCCTTTAATTTTCATTTGCTGCATTTAATTCTGATGATTCCTTCATTGTGTTGCATTTTTTTACAAACAACAATGTATATATACATTTAGTTCCTCAATTTCTGACAAGTAACAAATGTAGCTTCTTACCAGGTGAACATTAAGTTACCTCGTGTTTGTCCAACAATGCATGATAGTTTTTTTGACAAAGCTAAAAGTAAATGAAGAACATATTTTTTATAAAATAGGCTAACTGCTGAAGGTTAAAATTATTTTTTTGAAGTATCTTATAGAGGGACTGTCAGACATTTTATTATAAATATAATTATACATAAAACGAAATAAATAATATTTTTGATTTGGGAAACTTATATCTGAATTACACACGCTGGTAAAATTGCAAATAAAAGAACACTTTATGTGTTAATATATAATTAAATGTATATATTTAAATAAGATAATATTTGGAAAGAGATTAATAGCTCTAAATTTCTAGGCTTACTAACATTACTTGATCCGGCGTAAGCGGCAAGTGTAAATTGATACGAAATCAACAACTTCAGTCCTCCTTCTCAAATATATGTATTCAATATTTACCTTACGGAAATTCAACTGCTTTGATTACTTACAAGTCTTATCATATGGACATATTCAGACACAAGTTTCCGGTTCATTAAAGAGCATTATGAACAAATTGGTTTCATTGCAAATTAAACTAAATATAAATGTTGCTGCTTTATAATTTTCCACCTCAGTTACCTTTAATTCCGAGACCATTGCTTGCAGTTATGATGAAGCTCAATTAGGTTAGTTTGTGATAAACTAAAAAGGCCATCATATGTAGCTGAAACATATTTATAGTTCAAAAATTTTCATCATAAATCCAGTTGCATAAGATTTATAAATTAATACCCCGCCGAAGCAAATAGATCTAAACCACCTTATCTGAGTCTAAATGATTACTTAAGCAATGTTAAAAACTTGCCGATTAAAGTTAATTTTTCATTTGTAAGTCAATGATTACATAAATTTATGATATTTGCTTATGATCATGTGACGATCGATCACATAACAATCCAATTGTGATATTAGAGTTACCGTTTACACAGAGGCAAATACACCTCAACTGTTTTTATTCCTATAAATATTGTAAATAGGACATCTTAGTGGCCTTTTTTTTCAGGTTGAAAATGAGGAATACATAGCAATTTATATGAAAGCATAAAAATTAAAGAGAAAGTACAGTGTGTGTGTATCCCGAAAATATCACCCAATCTCTGAACTTATAGATTATTCAATGCAACGACATAAAAAATGCTCAAAAAACTGTATCTTCGCGATCCAAAGCTAACAAAAAAAATACGTAAAAAGGATGTATACCGGTAAGGGGAAAATTCAACAGCAAATTTTGCAAATATTTAAGGTACTGAACACTTTCGGAGTTGTTTTTTTTTTTGTTTTTTTTTGTTTATGTTTTTGTAAAAGCGCACTAAAGCATTGTAAATGCTTCTTTAGGAATCAATACAAATAAATACTAACATTTTACTATAACAGTATTTAAACAAAATATCTAAATTTTACAAAAATTACAATTTTAAATAAAGTTTTTTAAAAAAAATTTATTTATTTTTAAATCTTCAAAGGAATGAGAGAAAAAGTAATTAACTTATATCGGTATAAATATTACTAAAACAAATTAGACACATTTATGTACAGAAGGTACTAAAATTTTAACGCTTTGTTAAACTTTTAAAAGTTTAGAGCTCATCGTGTAAATATTATAAGAAACGTGAAGACTTTACGAGACCATTATTTAAATAACAGGGAATAACTAAAAAAAAACAACCATATATTAAGCAATATTTTAGTACATTCTGTAGAAAATAATATAAATATCAAGTTTAAAAAGTTTTACAGAAATACATTTATAACACTTTGAGATATCAGACTCGTCAAGATAGTTTTAGAAAAATTTAAATACCCACTTCTGGGGCAAATTAAAGATCCACTTTCGGTTTGTATAGTTCGGTTTGTATAAATATATATGTATGTATTTTTACCGACTTTGGCCATTTTAACGTGTTTGGATACTTAAAAAGACATACCGTAAAATCCGGCGTATAACGCTCACCGGTGTATAACACGCACCTATACTTTCAAGCTGCATTTTTTAATTTTCAGGTATGTTCGCCGTATAACGCGCACCCCGCTTTTTAAAAAGAAATTTGAAATGTTGTATAAAACATTCTTATGTTTTGAAGTCATTTATTCGAGAAATAATGCCAGACTTTTGAAAACGTAGTATATTTCTAGAACTAGATCTCTTTTAGTTCATAAGGTATATCAGTTCTATTTAATAAACAGTATTTAGATATGTGTAAAAGTAAAAATTTGCTTATGCTCATCTCTTTTGTTATTTTTAAAGCTATCGTTTTTATACCCGGCGTATAACGCGCACCC
This sequence comes from Trichonephila inaurata madagascariensis, assembly GCA_019973955.1. Lineage (NCBI taxonomy): Eukaryota > Metazoa > Arthropoda > Arachnida > Araneae > Nephilidae > Trichonephila > Trichonephila inaurata. Next base: position 140,577 of record BMAV01001094.1, read on the forward strand.
TTATATTTCGATCACATTTTTTGTGTTCAAAGTGCGCGTTATACGCCGGATTTTACGGTATGTTGAAAGTGATCTCCGTGTATATCAGGCCAGACTAGAGCGCGTCATGGAATAGATAAGGATGCACGTCACACCAGTGCGGTCCCCACTGAAGTACAAGCAACATGCAGACGAGCAACTAAGTCTATTTGTGTGGTCACTTTATTTATATAAACCAAATTCTTGAGATTGTCCCATAGGAAACAAGTCTAAAGGTATGATATCTGGCAGTCGTGATAGCCATAGAACCAGAACCGCATGCCCAATCCAGGGGCCGGATGATGCCATATCCAGCCATTCATGTCACAATGCCACAGACATGTCAGCCAAGACATACGTCACAGCTCTCTCATGAATCATTCATTCATCAACATATACGTTTTTTTCTTAGTCTGGTTCACACAGGTACAGTCTTTTTTTTTTTTGGCCATTCTTTATGTAATCCTAATGAATGGTACAGAGTTTTGAAGCTATTTTTTGCATTCCCTCTGTATATGAGATTAATCTCTGTTATAAGTTTGTTTCTTCAGTGATTTGCTCTTTAAGTTTTCATATTAAAATTTCCCTCTTCATACAGCAAACAAAGATTCTAAAAGATCGCATTGAGAAAACAGAATCTGGTTCAAAATGAAGAATAAAATGTGAAATAAACTAAATTCTATCAAAGAAAATGCAAGCAATAATCGGAGCATCGAATGCTTTATTCTAAAAAAAAAAGTTTGCTTTCTTTTTTCTATTATACCCAAAAATTCTTCTAAATACCATTCTTCCCCACCAGTTTTCTTTCGTTACACAAAAGTTACTGACTAGGGATAAAAATAAAATACAACAGTAAATTTCACAAATAGACGGGAGAAATACTTTTTTTTGTTGCCAACGATGCGATCTAAAAGCTCCATTAAATAATACATGATCTCTAAGATAGGTAAAACTATTGAATACAAAATCTTCAGAGAATGGTGTATATTAAACTTTATACACTGGGTGGAAAAATGATAGGTTGCTTGGAGAGGTGTTGGTTCCTTCTCTTTAATTATTTTTTTTTCTGTTTAGAAAAAATATAAAGGAAAATCAGATTTTTCGACAAAGTTTTACAGCATATGAAACCGGAAAGAATATGTTTTGATAAAAAGTTATTATATGCGAAACTTAAATTAAATTCATTTGATTTATATAGCCAAAAGCTCATAAATAAATATAACTTTACCCTACTCATCATAATCAAAGGATAAAGAGAATAAATATTCTCACAAAATTAATTTTGCAAGCAAAGTTAATATTGCATATGATAAATAAATATAATTGAATACAAAAATTCCCTTCCGAACATACTTTATAACCGAAAATATGAAAATTTAGTAGTTGCATTATAGTGCGTAAAGAACGTATCTAATAATTCCAGTTTGTACTATAGTTTAAATTTAATACGATTTCTGAAACTGATCAGTATTCATTATCAATGACTCAAAAGCATAATTTCAGTAAAGTTCGAATGTAACTCCCTCTCGGGATGATTCACACCTTTTTTTGCTACCGTGGTTGTTCGCGGGGTGTAAAGAACAACCCAAACTTTTAACAAATGTATTTAAATATGATGTAAATGTACATTTGCTTTGAAAGTTCTTTTGTTATTTTAAATCTTACAACTCTAATTTTTACAGATATTACATCTCAGAGTATTTACTATCCTGGAGAGTACTCAACTGTTTTTTTTGTCGTTTTTTATTCCTTCCATTAACAATGGTCCTAACGTTAGTCCTAACTTACGTCCAGGCTAACAATCACAAGATATTCCATCAAACCATAAGATCACTTCCTTTTAAGATCAAGCCTTCTTCAACCATTATTTATCTTTTCCTTCTGTTCTTTACCTTACTTTCAGTCTAGTTTATATATACCAACTTTTTAACACGATTTTTGAAAAAAAAATGTTATAAGAAAAGAAATTTAAATTTGTATCCTGTTGATTCATCGAAATACAATTTAAGATAGCTGATGGATCAGTAATCAGTTTTTACAGTCATTTCTTCATGAACACTACCTTAGAATTCGTTAAGAGTAAATAGATGCTAAAAGAAAACGCAATGCATTTACGTAATGCTTTTGGTTTAATTAGACAATCCTTTTTTTATAGTTTTATTAGGTCACCACATTTTCAGAAACTACTCCAGCTATTAGATGTACTAAAGATGAAGAAGTGTTGTTTTTATTAAAATTTTGACTTGAATTCAAACTGTATAAAATAACGAAATATCGAGAAAAAATTATTTTGGGGACAGAGTGTTGTATAATTTTGCTAGGAATGAAGGTTAAAAATCTGCTTGTAAAAAAGTAAGCCTGACGAAAGCAGCTATTAGAATGGTTGAAAAATAATAAAAATCAAATATGTGAAATAAACATATTAATGTGTTGCCATGAATGTGTTATCATTAACTGTTCAAATGTTGAATGTATAATTGTATTATAATTAAATGTTGTGTATACACAATTGTGTTATATGAGTATAAATGATGTAATATGTTAAAGATGAGTAAATATTGTAATATTTAATTTATAAATGTAGTTATACATATCTTAAAATTATGTAATTGAACATCCATTACATTTTTGGGCAGTCATCCGAGAATTGAAAAAATAAACGATTTTTTATTTATATCAAATGTATTTTTATTTTAATCATACAAATCGAATCCATTTCTTATTATGGACTTAAACAAATGCATCTATCTCGTAAAATATTCAGGGTAAACATGTACTTTTAGCATTTTTTTTTATACTCGTACTACATATTTGGTCACTAGCAAATTGCAAGCATTTAGCAGATTTCGTCCTTAACAATAAGAAAATCAACCAAGTAATCAATACCCTTTAAAAATTGTGTTTCATTTTTGAAATAGATTAAATTTAAAACCAGAAAAAAAAAGCTGTGAATCGTTCTTAAAATAATTTCACTGTGACATCTGAACATTCCAAAGATAAACGTAAATCTTAAATTTAATATATAATAAATCATTTTACTAAATCATCATTCAAAATTAAAAGATGTATATCGTGTGAATAAATATTTAAAATTTTGGAAAGTGATCTACATTAATTTATAATCAAACACATGAAAAGTTTATGAAATTTGTGACCCAAATTTTTACCATAAGCATCATAATTTAACAAGAATTAAATACAATCAATATTTAATAATTCTAAACTCCCAGCACCAAAGTGAAATTCGAGAGGCCCGAATTGAATTTAGGTAAAATTATGCACAAATAAATAAATTTTAATTTTAACAATTTATTATTATTAAAGTTTGTTAGTATTATGATGGTGTTCATAATTTGAATATTACTTGCCTTCCCTAAAAAAACTTGGTATTTTCTTATAGATTATTGTACGATCACAGAGAAAGATGTTTATTAGACATAAAAAAATGAAACGAAATAAACTTAATGAAAAATAATTATGCCACTTCTAAATTAGCGAAATCAGTTTAACGAAGTCTAAATCCCAAAAATAAGTTTGTGGTGTGGAAAATTCATTAAATAGAGACTCATAATTCAGCATACTTTATATTCTTGATTCTTGGAAAGAGTTCGCAAATTATAAAAATTCTCAAAATAAAGGTTCGTAAAATAGGGTCTGACTGTGATTTCGAAGTATCAACACAGTAAAACAAATATTTGCATTGCATTTACATTCATACGTTTATTCATCATCCAAATTAAGACGTTCTTTCAAAAAGATATTTATTGGTCCATATCTAAAGGGAGAATTTATCATCGAGGAAGAATATTTGTATTTGATCCTGAGCAAATCCAGAAAATAAATATACTTAGAAAATAAGGGAAGAGTATTAAAGATAGATTGCGAAAAAAATTGAATGCAAATAATTATAATTTCCAGAAAGGATGAATTCAAATTCAATTAAAACTCTACCAAAAAATGCTCAATGAATGCCTAAGCAATCAGTGTATGTGTTTATAAATAATTTTAAGGTATCCGACTACGTTCGAAACCGTGATTTTGCAAAAGCGTATAAATGGATAATATTTATGATATTTAGTGTCACTTAGATTAGAAAAAATATATATATAATTGTTTTAAGAATAGTATTACAATAAAAAATTATTTAAGTACGATATTTTGACAACAAAATGAACATAGGATGACCCATTTTCAAAATAGTCTCCTTTTGCAAAAAATGCTTCTATTATAATAATATTTTGCCTGTATATAACTCAAACTTCTGTACAGAGGCTCAACTAGAAATTTTGAAATATATAACTTAGAAGTGGGTTTATCCAGGGTTTACGACAACAGAGGGGAGAAATTTTTAGAAAAAAACGCCGATAATTATTTCAAATGGCTGTAACTCTGAAAATAATGTGAATTTTTGAAAATCATAGTTGAGCCTCTGTACAGAGATCTGAGCTATATACAGGAACAAAAAATATTATTATAATAGCAGCATTTTTCACAAAGGAAATTAATTTGGAAAAAGATTATTCTAAGTTAATTTTTTGCCGAAATATTGTATTTAAATAATTTTTTTTGTCAGAATGTCCTTAAAATAACTTTATACATGTATTCTAATCTGACATTAAATATCCTGAAAATTATCCATTTATGCGTTTATTTAAAATCACGGTTCCGAACGTAGTCGGATACTTTAACAAGCTATAGACAATGGTTTTTCTGATGTATATAAGGGTTTATACGGGGCAGTCTGTATCCAAATATAAAATTAGGGTGGTGATAGTATAAATATGTGGTGTTTGTTAATTTTCACTCAAATTAAGACTTTTAACATGCCTTTACTACTAGCCTCTGTGTCAGTCCGTATCATGGCAAGGTGCTTGGCTGAAGTAAGTTTACTATTGTGGCGTCAATCCCATGTAAACTCACCATTTGACACTCATTCACCATCACATCCGTTTTGAGTGTGTCGCACTTGAAAGGATTGAACTATAAACAAGTGGAATCGAGTCGCATTTAGTGATAAATTCACATTTAATTTGGGCAGTGATGACAGCAGTGTATATGTGGGCAGGCACCTTGATGTATGTCTATCCCTGCCTTAGTTGTACAGCAATTCATGCTCCAACAACTAGTGTGATGGTATGAGGTACCATTACATAAGACACACAATCATCTCTAGTATTGATTCATGACACCATGACAACTCAGAGGGAAGTTTTTGATATTCTTTAGCCACATGTGTTGTCATTCATGGCAAGGCTCCCAGGAGTCATTTCCCAACAGGATAAGGCTCATCCAAACAAAGTAAGGGTTTCACTGGACTGCACAGCAACAATGCCACTTTTTTCTGGCTTGCTTGATTCCCAGATTTGTTTCCCATAGAGCATATCTTGGATAATTTAGAACTGCAAATTAACATCCTACGAGGTTTTCGAACAATGACTGGTTTACAGCAATTACATGCTGCAAGACATCATACGCAACTTGCATGCCTAAATTTCCGATTGTAACTCATCATGTATTCAAGCTAGATGTGACCCAGCAGGGTCTTAACACCTCCATTTATTTGTAATTATTTTTATACAATAAATGGCCATTTGATTTGATTTTGTATTCTCTTACATACATCAAGGTTGTGCTTATGCATGTAGAAGTTCATTTTATTCTTATAAATACATCTTGGTGCGCTAAATTTTACTAACCTGAGTTTTATACATAAATGCATATATATATATAGATAGAGAAAGAAAGAGAGAGAGATTTACGTAAGTTTTTAAATGGGTCTCAATTTGAATTCTCTTAAGATGGGTTAATTTTGGTTGTGAATCCACTGAAGCTTCTGGTAATACTCAGTTATTTTAATTTTTCCCTCTTAACGTTAATGCACACAATCTCATTTCTTAAAAAATACCACTTCGTCAAACTTCGTGAAGAGCAGACAGAATAGTGACTAGAGCATTGGATATAACCAATCAGTGTGGTTAGATTAAGAAATCTGTGAGGAAAAAAATCTCTCCGGAAACTTCCTGTATATGAGTAAATAAGCTGATTTCTGTTTGGGTTTGAAAGGAGAGAAAATGATTTAGCCAATCGTAAGCTTTGGTCACGTTTGTTGATTCCACTTTAGTGTTAATGCTGCTTATGTGATGTGTTGTCAAGAATCATCGTAGATAAATTCATATTCATAAGCCACATGCTTTCCTGAATGTCTTTTGGTCAAAACTACAACATAAATATCATCTTAAGAACCCATGATTCCCATAATGATCAACCCGGCGATTATAAAATCTGTTACGCATATATACGTATGTATGTAAGCATATGTAAACGTACGAGAGAGAGAGAAAGAACGTTAGTAAAAAGTAATGAATCAATGAGAAATCACCATGAAATATTTCATTTTGAAGGATATGATTTTTAAAACAATTGGGTCAAAACCGTTGCTCATATTATATCAGCAGGTAATATTCTTAAAAAAATATAATAATGAAGACATTTTTTTTAACTAGATATAAGAAATATATTCTCACAAAGGCCCTCATTTTTTCTTTTAAAAAATTCAAAGTATAAATGTTTCTCTCTCTCTCTCTTTTTGCTACAATTAGTTTTCTTCTATATAATCTCTATATCATAAATATAGAAAATAAAGACAATTG
>BMAV01001094.1:152244-174289 GCA_019973955.1 Trichonephila inaurata madagascariensis
TTAATCTGTCCATGCCCCTCCATACCATTTCAAAACCCCTAACATATTCTGAGTTTTTTATTGCCTCTCTGAAAGCCTTAAACGCCCACAAGGGGGTGTTATTGCCAACGTTAGGAACTTATGATATATATGTATCTATACTAATCTTTCACTAAATGTAGCTATATTTGATTATACCTTTTATCACTATTTCATTCATTTTTGTATATATTGCTTAATTGATAATAGGGGAAAAATTAAACAAGCAACTGAAATTTTTAAAAGTTCTAAAAAAGTCAAAATTATTGAATTTATTTAATATTCTAAAGTTTTAAGACACTTACAAAATTGATATTTCTCACTTAATTTTCTAAAAAAAAATATTTGTTAAATTTATATTTTTATCGAAATTAATTTTTAAAATTGGACAAACATATCTTAATTTTATATTTTAATAAGGATAGCACCTCAAGTATTTCACTTTAATTACGACAGTAAATTAATGATTTTCTTACATTTTTAGATTTATTTTTTTACTATTTAATTCAAGTTCATATTACTACGAATTTAATTATATAGTAGCGGCTGTTATTTATAAAGAATCTTGATTGTGAATTAAAATTATTTATTAGAAACAGAAAAGAGCAGTCATTAGAAAAAAACAATAAAAATAAAAAATATCGGAAGGAGAATAAATATATGTATTATTTACTTGGTAATTAAATGTAATAAATCAAATTTTAGTATAAAGTTTTATTTAAATTACTAATACTTAATACATTAATATTACATGATACGTTAAAACCGAAATTTAAAAATACATAGGATATATATATATATATATATATATATATACTTATTTTAGAATTTTATGGTTCAAACTATAAAAATAATTTCAAGAAAAGTTTTTTCCTTCCCTGTAAAAGTATTTTTAGAATTCATTTCAATTTACTTAACATAAAAGTTTGTTCAAATTAACTTAGTTAAATATGTTTCTAATGATGTTAAATATTCCCTGCATCTTTATAAACTTTTCTCCATTTGCAAATGAATCAGCAACGAGCAAACTGGGTGTAAACTTATTAAATGTGAGATAAGAATATTAATAAAAATTTCTTTTTTATTTTTAACAAAAGCATATTGCAAAAAATAAATAAATAAATAAATAAATAATTAGCAATCATCTAGTCTTTGAATTGTTTCTGAAAATAATGTTTTAAAATGTCAGTATAGTATATTTTTAATAAAAATACTTCGTTCACTCTCTCTCTCTATTTATTATGTTTAATAATAGAATGGTTATAAAAAAGAATAAATGTTAAATAAAAATGATTAGTGTTATTATTTCTATATTTAACTTTGTCAAAATACTTTTCTATTGTAAGAAATGTTTGATGTTTCTACACTGACTGAGCAAATTAGTTTTAAATAAAAATTCTTAAGAAATATAGACTGTTTCAATGAAAAATATTTACTAAATGAAACAAAAAGCACATGATTTATAGAATTAGTACCGAAAAAATATCTTTAATGTTGTATTACATCTATCACGTAATCCATACATTCTAACAAAGACTTATTGTTTTATATAAAGTATTATTTATACGAAATCATTTATAATACACTTCCTATTATATTAAAAATTAATATTTTTTTAGCTCATAAAATATATATTTTGCTTTAGAAATATATATTTTAAGTAGAAAATGGTAAGGAGTTGGGTGTATAAAATTGAACATCAATAATAACTAATGAACTTTATCAGTATATATATACTGAAGTGTCAGTGCCATTAATTAGGGATATTTAACGAATAGCGAGTTTGATAACAGCGGCCAAACGGTGAGACATAGATTTAACAAGTTTCTGGAAACGTTCCATGGGAATAACTTCACAAACATTAGCTAAAGCTGTCTATAATACAATAAGGTTTGTTGAAGCTGTGTGATGGACATTCAAGTCTTGTTCGAAAACATCCCAAAGATGCTCAATAGGATTTACTTCTTCGCTTCTAGGTGGCAAATTTATGACAAAAAAAAGTCAGAAGAATTCTCATCCAACCAGCCAGTAGCTAACTGGGCCTTGTGAGAGGTTCAGTTGACTTGCTGGAAAACTCCAATAACGCGCGGATAACACAACAGCATAAACGAATGGAGATGGCCACTCTACGTACTGGATTGTAATTAAGGATGTTGGTACACGCAACAAAGTTCCCATAAAGTGCCACAAAAACACATCAGACTGGAATTGATCCACCATGCTCTTGTTCATGCTCTCCTGGCATGCAGGATCCTTGGTTTCACGAGCCTGACACCATTTCCTCAGCTTTCCTGTCGGTGCTAAAAAGTCGTAATCCAGATTCATCACTCCATGCAGCTCGTTTCCAGTTCTCTACACTACAGTGTATGAGCTCTCTTGTCCAGGTAAGACGTGCAGCCCGATGGCGAGCATTGATCAATGGTACTCTCGTATTTCAACTGCTACCAAAACCCATACGGTGAAACGAGCGTTGTACAGTCCATTTATTGACTGTACGACTGGGTGGTAAATTGAGTTAATGTTTGGCTTCGCTGGTTACGAACAATACGTTTCAGCCGTTTCTCTCCATGCACTGTCAAAACAAATTGTCCTTTACAGTTTGCTCGATAGCTAGTTTTTTTCCTACCGTCCATGTATTTTTGGTATACTCTTGACACTGTCGACCTTGAAAATCCTAGCAGTCTGACGATTTCGGAAATTGAATGGCCCATGCGTCATTATCTTACTTTTTGCCTGCGATAGAAGGCATCTAAATCAAGCAGTTTGCCCATACTGGCAATTCCAACAACTAATTCAGAGCAACCACAGTTCGCTCTTTGTATGCAGTTACCATAGCGTCTTCTCCCTTGCGCATAAATTTTACGCAACGCTATACAATTTGCATAGCCTTTCCTATCCACTAATACAAATGCAGCAATTACGAGCATGAAAAAGAACACGAAAAAAATCTTTAATTTACTTGCATATTTTTCAGGTGTTCTATGTGTGAAACCATGGTCACATGGCATGCATCAATTAATTCATTTCCTATTTCTCTCTTTTCAACATAGTACTATCATCGTTATTGAGAGTAAGTGTTATTATTTCCTTGTTATCCGAAACTTTCGTCATTTGCATGAGATCCAGTCTTTCATATTCTCTTTGTCTCGTGGTGTAGCACAGAGCATGTGATCATGTAAGAGTAACACGTGCTATCAATAACGAGGATAGTATCATGTAGACTAGAGTGAGGCATGGACTGGACAATAGCATTGAAGTGTGTTATGCGACCAAGGGCTCACATATAGGACATCTGTAAAATATGTAAATAAAATTAATTATATTTGTATATTTTCGTTTTTTTTTTCTGTATTCGTTTTAGTATTTCACTATAGCATTCCAAAACCTTCTAGGGAATTAAGAATAACCTACACATAAACTCAAACTCATTGGCACAACAGCCCAGGAGGGCCGGGGCCTAATGTACCCATCCCAGTATACATAACCACTGGGCCCTGAATTGCATGATCAGATGTCCGATCAGGTGGTCAGTCTGAAACGCTAACCCCAGTGTTTATGTCCCCAAGCAAGCTTGGTGCTCATTTATTTAACCACTAATGTAGGGATGAAAGGTTGAGTCGACCTTAACCAGCCTGGGAATAGAATCCGGACCTGTAGTGTGGAAGCGCGCGACCATTGGGCCTCCTGTTTTATACATATGTGTGTGTATATATGTAAGGATAATTGTATTTCATAACCTAACAAAAATTCTATTTCCTATCGTACATTCTCAGTATTACATAGAATTTAACAGCTAATATTTTCTCAGAAAGTATCAGCCAAACGTCAGATTCCAATCACATCTCAGTAATTTGTGTTCTTAGGCCGTACTTACCCCAACGATTTGTTCTCTAATTGAAACCTAAACTAAAAAGGGTCATTAGAAGTTACGGAAATAAATATGCAATCCAAATCCAAATAAAAATTGGTCTACTTGACATTGGGTTGTGTATTTGAAATCCCTGCGAAGATGTGTACGAAAGCAGTCTTAAGGAATAAAACATTTTATATACAGCAGTGTTTCTCAAAGTTGCAATTTTCGCGACCCAATATTCAATCCGAATTTTCATCGCGCCTACCTCGTATAGTAACAATTTATTGAATTCAATAATACTATACTTTGACGCTAAGACTACGGTACGACTTTAACCACTTAAGCACCCCCGATGTATATATACGTCTCGCTAAGCCAAAGTGTAAGTAAAAGGAACTTGACACTGTTTTCGAAGGATTTACTAATTTCAAATTATATATATTTACTTCTTTATTCCTCCCCCCCAATACATCAGACATGCGCGCCTACATGGAAAACGGTTGGCGTTAGAAAGCGAATCGCGTAACTTTTAATCGGTATTGAAGGGTTTAAATATAAACCGTACAAATTACTATGAGATGAGAGTTAATTTTTGTTTTTAATTATATATATGACAAACCCATAGGGTCACTGGTAATTAATAAACTTGCTCTTAAATAACTACTGTTAAATTAATTATAAAATACATTGGGTGTAGCGCTTATACATTTATAAGTGTAATATATCAGTGAAAATGTGTATTTTATTTTTTATTATGTCACAATGTACTTTGTTTGTTTACTTTTCGTAAATTAATTATTTATTTTAAATAATCTTCTGTTTTCAACTTTTTAATAGGCTCGCGCCCCCCTCGTAGAGTTGTCACGTCCCTTAAGGGAAGCGCACCCCACAGTTTGAGAAACACTGATATGCAGTAAGTAAAGTATCTTACTGCAAGTATATAATTTTTTTTATTTTTTACCTTTCCATTTTTTAAAAATGACAATTTTTTGAGCATTTAAAAATTGTAAGACTTATTTTTTCGATCAACAAAACGTTTTGATATTCAGCGTAAAATGCCCACGTTTTACGCCTTCAAAAATACAAACAAAAATAAATAAATTGTGTAGTGACAGGTAACTCAACAGAAGCTGTGAGCGACTTACTCCTGAAATTGCTCCCTCCCCATCTTGCCTACCTAAGGGTCTAGGAGGAATAAAAGCAAAACCAGAAACTTCCATTATAAGAATTATTTATTTTATTCAAACACACGAATCAACAACAGTTTATTCTCAAAGTGAATTTCAAAGGAGTGGCAGTGAGAAGGCAATAAATATTAAGCAAACAAGCTCAAGTAACCAATTTAACCTAACCTAATCTACCGTTGATTAAAAAACCCCAATCCACTAATTTAATACAGTGGTAAACACCGCTCTTAATCATAAGCAGTGAAAATCAATCTTACTGTATCTCACCTGAGTGGCGAATGTAACATCTTCTCAGCTCATTCTTCCATAATTAAAAAAACACTGACTTTATATAGTCGAACTAATCTAAATATGAAAGTTTCTTCTTGAGAGGGATGGCTGTGAATTAAACGCGAATGCTAGCCCAAAGATTCCCCAAGGGAATCAGAGTGAAGATCACGTAAAGATACGTCACAAAGCTGTAGAAATATTATTAAGAGCGAATAAATTTGACAGTTGATAAATAAATTTAAGAGCTATTTAAGGATTAGAAAGCTCTTATAATTATTCGGTCATGTTGAACTACTAATTTTTTTTCTAAAATACTATATACAAGGAAATTCATTTTTTTATTAGAGAGCTTCATACCATAATTACTTTCAATCATTCCTAAGCAATCAAGTAAGGTAGAGCAGAGGTTGAAACTAAGCCTGGTAATCCCCTTTCGTTTTTTCAAAGACCACAGTAATTTGCCCTTTGGTTTAATTATCGCTCTAGTACTGATGTAGAAGAATCTTTACGAAGTAGATAGTATATTATAAAACATATTGGTTTTTTAAAATCAATATTTACATAAAAAAGCAATTTGAAATTCAGAGTATTTCCCAATTTTTAAAAGTTATACCAAGTTATACTTATATATTCAGTGGGATGTCTTTAAATAAATAAGCAATTTTCACTCATGCACAAAGGTTTTAATTAACCTAATTAATAAAACAATCATTTGAATAATCAATACTCGATTCAAACGTAAAATCAGGTGGTTATATCAAGTATATCTTTGTGAAATTTAGTACATTATGCTTCTGAATACACAATAAACGTATACTCAATTATTTAGGTTTTAAAATTTAGGTATGGCGAATTATCTCCATAGGAATTAATATAAATCATTTTCTTCTTTAAAAAGTAAAAAAAAATTAATTAGTTCTTTTTTCAGAAACTGTCGTGATAATGAAAAGGAGATAATAATACTCAAATAAGTGTCAGAAACATAATTTTGCTATCATTGATTTAATTGTCAATTTTCGATAAAACCCATTTATTTTTCGATATTGATTGAAAAAAGCAATCAAACACATGTGGTATTTTTTGAAAAAAAAACGAGTGTGCTTATCTCAAACTAGGTTAAAGCCTATAATTGGGTACTTCATGTGGCATTTTCACTATCTCTGTTGTGTTAAAAAGATTAAAGTTTAAAGAACATTTTTTTTAAAAGAATGACTGGTAGTGTAGTCAGAAATATTTAATGCGCATTTATTGCATTATTAATATTAATTAAACGAGTGCATTTTTATAAAAGTTTTTTTTTAATAAATTCATCTGGGGAGTAACTAGAAAATGTTTCTAACGGTTAAAAAATCATTTATATATTAAACCAGTGTTTTTCACAAACTGTGGGGTGCGCCCCCCTTGGGGGGGTGTGATAACCCTACAAGGGGGGCTCAAGTATATCAAAAAGTCGAAAACAAAAAAAAATTTTAAAAAAATTATTAATTTACTGAAAGGAAGCAAAACACAAAATACATTCCGACATATTAAAAAGTAAAATACACATTTGCATTGATATAATACACTTATAAATGTATCAGTACTGCGCAATGTATTTCATAATTGATTTAACAGTACTAAGTTAAGAACAAATTTAATAATTACCATTGACCCTATGAGCATATCATAAAATTATATATATAATTTAATACTTGTCTTGATAATTTAAATTAAATTACAAATTAATTTATGTACGATATGTAGCTTTACTTCAAATTATATTATTGAATTCGAATATATTGTTATTTTATGCAGGGGGGCGCGATGAACATTATAATTGAAAATTGGGTCGCAAGTATAGAAAGTTTGAGAAGCACTGAATTAAACCATTAAAAATGTGAATGTGCTTGAATAAATTCCTTGACGCAAAGAAATCAATCATTACAATATTAATTTAAATGTTATTAATATGTGTATGCAAAGTTCCAAAGATATAATAAAATAAAATTTTCTTTTTTTTTTTCTTTTTTTCGTAATTTGAACTTTTGAGAAATAACGGTTTTGTAATACAAACTTTTACACTTAAATGATGAATAGCAGTACCATATTTCAGATTGCTAACATAATTCTACTTTATGACATAAACATTTAAATCTTATTACAAGCAGGAGACTAAGCTTATTTTCGATTAAAAAGTCAAAAACTTTTTTTTTTCCTCTGAAATGTATAAAATAATCTCTGCTCAAATCTCAACAGGATAAATTGAAGCCAAGGTTATTTTAAATTTTAACATAAATTTGCTGCTAGGGCCATTGATTAATATTTATGTAAAAAAAGTAACAGAGAGGCCTTTATATATAAATGAAACAATATTCTGTTTGATATCTATTAAGTCTTTAAAAAAATAGCCAAGGAAAATAATGTAATGAACTATATTTAAGGTCACTGGCAAAGTTAGAAATAACGATCGTGAAAAATTGTACATGAATAATTCTTTTTAGATAAATAGTATAAATTGAATTAGAATATAAATGTAAAATTATTTTAATAATAATATTGCAATAAAAACATTTAAATGTAAAGAATGTCCTTCTATACTTTTCGAATCAATTGAGACAAACATGTTTTTCTTGTTTGAGTTGGTATGTGATTAATAGTGATGTCCTGAACCAACTCAAAACTGTTATATTTGCCTTTAGGTATAGTGTGACAGATCGACTACAGATATAATTTATTCGTTTTAATGTATCAATAGCTCAGTTGCGAGCCATTTAGTGGGGCAGCGTATAATTTAATTTTTTGTTCTGTATAAGAAGTGTTACTTTTACTTGTTGAAATATTGATATTACTCCAAGGAACCATTCTAAAATGAATCTCTCTCAATTAACACACTTCTATGACTGTGAGAGATATAATTATGGAAGTTGGTGTGATCGAATTAAGTGTTTTAAGAACATTTCAAAATTCTGGATGATTGTCTCCAAAAAGAAAAAAAAATGTGAGTGCAAATGGAAAACTATTCCAAGAATTGACAAAATTATAATAAGAAGTGGCAAAATAAATAAGAGGAAGACAAGCATAGACATTTATAGAGATTTATTGGATAATGGTGTTGAATTAAATACCTCAACTGCAGGGAAAAGTCCCCTGGAAGGTGTCCTTAAGGCAACAAAACTGAGAAAAAGAACTATTTCTAACTGAGAAAATGATGAAAAACGCTTAGCTTAGGCCAAAAAATACCAATCATGGACTTTTATCTAGAAGAAAGTGATTTTGAGTGAAGAAATATTTGTTTGTGCTGGGATACAAATCAAGTGTAGTTAGACAAAGTGAAGCTGAAACTTTGTTACAAGATCATATCCAACAAATTGTAAAACACCCTTCTAAACAGATGTTTGGGGTTTTTTCACAACAAATGGCCCTAGAAGCTTAGTTTCTCTTAAATGGATGATCACTTTTGTCAAATATAAATAAATATTATGCAGTAGGATTGTTCCATTCTTTGAAAAAATTTGATGGGGCATTTCAATAAGACTTGGCCTCTTGTCACAATTCGAAATGGGTCCATACTTTTATGAAGAAAATAAAATAAAAGTGCGCGATTGGGGCTGGAAAATTCACCAGACTTAAATCCTTTAAAAAAGATTAATTCTTAAGAATAGTTTCTCTAAGATGAATCGCACGGCAACATGGCAAATGATAAAAAGGGCTGTACTAGTGCGTTTCCAAGATAATGAAATCCCGAACATGTTTGCTAATTTAGTAGAATCCCCTTTAAGACGGGTTGAAAAGGTCATTTCTGCTAAGGGAAGACATACTTCGTATACTAATATACAGATTATTCAGTCTATTTTTAAGGTATGTAATGATAAAAAGCTACGGTTTTAGAAAAGTCTTTCCCATTTGTCCCATTTAATTCGAACAGTTTAGTATTTTCAAAGGATTCTCCTTTTATGGAAAATGTGTTTCTAGTAATAATATATCACTTATATATAGCCAACATTTCTTTACAGTGTTTGAACTAAGATTTGAAAAAAAAAATAATACAGTTTCCGGAGTTATAATCAACTGAAATAATATTCGGTGTTTTTTTTTTTTTTTCTTTAATTTCTCTACTCTAATACATTAAAACTGAATAAATCCACTGTTAAATTATTTATTTCATAAATCATAGTACGGATTCTGCACAGGAAGAGTTCTCAACTTTATGGAGACAAAATTGTAGTATTATAGAAGCATTTTTTCATGAAAGGAGATTATTTCCGAAATAATTATTTCTTTCTACGTTGTTTGCCAAAGAACAAAATTGCATCTAAAATAGTTTTCATTATAATAACATTTTTAAAATAATTTTATAGGTGTACTCTAATTTAAGTGATACTTAATTTCAAAAAGATTACTCATTTATACGCTTTTTCAAAGTCACTGTTACGGATGCAGTTAGTCACATTAACATTATCATTTTTAATATTCATTCTAGAATTTTTAATTATTATTCTTTGGTATAAATCACAGTGTTTTTCAAACTGTGGGGTGCACCCCGCCTAGGGGGCGTGATAATCGTACAAGAGGGGCGCACGCATATAAAAAAAGTTGAATATAAAAGATTATTAAAAAATATTAATTTACTGAAGGGAACAAAATAAAATACATTCTGACACAATAAAAAATAAAATACATTTACACTGATATAATATATTTATAAGTGTACCAGTATTACACAATGTATATTTCACTATAAATTCATCAATACTAAGCTAAAAACAAATTTAATACTTACTAATGACCCCATGAGCTTGTCAATTAAAAAACTATATACAAAATTTTATTCTCTTCTTGATAATTTGTACGCCTTAGCACATCAAATTTCATTATTATTCTATTGAAGGGGGTGCGAAAAAAATTATGATTGAAAATTGGGTCCCACGAAAGAAAGAATCGTGAAGTCTTATAACCAAGAATATCTCATTTCTAACAAAGGGAGCATAACAAAAAAAAATTTTCCAACCATTAATAAAAGACTGTCATGCCATCATTTTTACACTAACTACAAAATAACCCAATTTCTCACTGGTCATGGTAATTTCAAAAGCTTCTTGAACAAATTTAATTTAGTTCCGACATCTTCCTGTGATTGTAATATTGGAGGCGAGGAAAATGTAGAACATGTGCTCTCTCTCCTTCTGTGTTCCAAGTTTGCCAGAGAAAGAAAAATCCTAAGACTGGCTTTCAAGGGACTTCATATAAATTGGCCTCCGAATTTTCAACAACTTCTTTCTACTAGAAATGCTTTCAAATATTTTTGTGAATTTGTTGTAAATATTTTTATTTCTTCTTAACCTCGATATTTTTTTTTTTTTTTTTTTTGCTTCACCTGAATGTGTGTTTATTACTTACTTTTGTAGGCCCCGTGTGATACTTTGTGGTGCACGGGGATTTATAATAGTTTTCAATAAAAAAAATAAATAAAAAATAAAAAAAAAATATTGAAAGTTTGAGGAACATAGGTATAAACTGTTATTAAAATTTATTCGATGTAAGCGATTAAATATTTTCATATATTTATCTGTCAGATATAATTATATTATATAAAATTACATAAGAGCCATAGGGATTTTTATAAAAGTATATAAGATGTGATTAGCATTTAAATCCCGAATGATCAATTAAAAAAGCGCTCCGCAATACCAAAATCCCCATCATGCCCTACCTCAAATAAAAATGCTACGAACGGATCACTCTGCTTTTATCTGATTTGATGCTGCCACTCTTACCAGACTACAGCAGCGCTCGTTACTTCACGTGCTCCATCTCCCAGTCCGGCATTCCGGATCCTGAGCTCACAGGGGCCGGACGTTTCTCTCTTATCCTGGTGGCGAACAGTATCGCGCGTGCCCGCTTAGTACTCCAAAGTTTCGAAACTTCACACAGCGTCGGTGTTAGGTTTATCCGTTCCGGGAAAAGCCGGTGCCGGACTTTCCGGATTGTGCATCTCCAGCTTGCGAGTGATTGAGTGATAACAACTGTGATTTTTGTAATTAATTGGAAAAAATATACATATTACTTTGGTGATCTTGAAGAATGGGAATTTGATCTATAGAAAGTAGGTGTGGAATTGGACGGGTTTCGGGAAAATCCCGTTGCCGGATTTTTGGATTATGGATCCTTAATGCTTACGTAATTTAATTTTCGAAAGAAAAGTGAATATTTGAAAGGAAAACAACTGTTCAACAGATAATATTAGTTTCTAAGTACCATTGGATTTATTTACGAAATCCTTTATCAATTAAACGATTTAGGGGAAAACGTACTTTCGGATTTCCAGCATTTTGAATTTCAGATAATTGAGTTTAGAATATATTGAAGCAAAAAGGTGTTTTAGAATATACATTTTTGAAAAAATTATCCAAGGAACAATTGAAGATATCTTAGATGATAACTTATTTGTGAGCCGGATAACATTTTGTAAACCTATAATTTTAACTTAAACGTTACATAAATTTTAATATATCTTACTAAACTGGAAACATAATTTTTTGAAACAGAGTTAATAATAGTAATACTATAAATTATGATTTAGACATCAGAATACATTCTAGTGAATATCCAACTGTTTTGAGAAATACATAGTGTGAAATAACTTATATTCATTTTATAACTCATATTTAGTTTCAATCAAAACTTGAACTTATATAACTCCGAAATAACACTTTATTGTATAAAGATTTATTCCATATATACCATTGAAAACAAATAATATTGTTCAGAAATAATTATTTACTTTATGTATTTGATAATAATTTCCTATATATAAGAGAATACTTATGGATTTTTTTAACTAATTAATAATTACTGATGTATTATACTTGAATCTCTAAAATAGTTATTTCCCCGAAATAACTCTGAACTATTATAATATAAATAGTATAAATATTAAAATTATTAGAAATATATAAATGCAGTATATGAAATCAGTGCCAAATATGACGAAATGCGAACTATTTTGAGAAATCCCTCTGTGAAACTCTAATATCTGTTTTAGTACTCAGAAGACTAAAGAGTTATGAATGACATTTTGTGATTAAAAAAATACTGTGTAGTATCCGTGTTTGAAAAAATACTTAAAATGTTGGTAATCTGCTATATCCTGTTCATCATCTTCACTAAACAAGGTAAGAACTTTTAAATATTTGATGTAAAAAATAAACATTTTAGCATTAATAAAATAAGTTGTAATATTTTCTTTATTTCAGAGATTAAAATCATAGATTTTACTTAAACAATTTCAAATAAAATCAAGTTAATAAGAAATGTGTTTGATAATCATCTCATTGTATTTTTTTATACTTGTTTTTTAATTTTGATTTTTAAAAAAATATTTAAATTTTTTTTCGTGATTTCACACACATTATTGTTAAAACAAAATTACTAATATATATATTTAACTTTAACTTTAAAAAATAATTAGTATACTTTTTCATAATAAAATACTTATTTGTCTTTTCACATGTATACCAAACTAAAATTACAAGTTAATAAATTTAAAACGAAGGATATTGACGTTTATATTTCTGTGCTTAAGATTTTTATTTAAAATTTATTTTCAGAAATATTACCGTATACTTTAAAAAAATTAACTTTTCATGAGAGTATTAAATACTTTAATTCTTTTGCTCCGTATTTATATTCAATCTTGTATAAACACACATCTTTTTTTTTTAAAAAATGAAAAAGAACTATTTTTTTTCTTATTTTAAAGTATTAGCAACTATATAAAAATATTTAAAATATATAAACATTTGTCTCCAATTACTTTTAATTAAAACAAAGCTGTAACAATTACCTTTAAATATTAAATTTTAAAAAAAAATGTATCAGATTACTATTTAAATTAAAAATAATAATTAAGTATATATTTTATATATATATATATAAATATTTACTAAGCTTTTGAAAAACACCTTTAAAAATATCATTTATTTAAAGTGCTTGAAACGAGTAAAGTCATCCAAAAACGTAATAGCTTTTATTGTATAATTTTTTGTTAGCTTCAGCTATTAAAATTAATCTAAATAAAAAAAACTCGGGGAAGATAGCAAAAAATCGCTTAAGTGTTGAATAAAACATTATTATCTTCCTTAATAATAGTAATTCCAGACTTTTTGAAAATCCTTTCAGTAATATTTTCAAGAATTTTATACAACAGTTTATTTTAATAACTGATTTTATTGGCTTAGTATTTTCTATTCTACATTTATTAAACAGTTACATTTTAAATACAACTAGAGACAGATTTAATTTTGTTCTAAGGAAAAGTTTTTGAATTTCAAAAGGTTCGAATAATTTGATAATTTTTTTTTACAAATTAAATCGCTCACACTTTGAAATGATAGCAACATTTCATAGGTTTCAGAGTTTTAAGAAAATGACCTAGAATTAAATTTTGAAACTCAGTTATGAAATAAATCAAATTTATATTATGTGCTTCATGTTTAATAATACTCATAGAAAATTTTGTGTAATTTATTTTCTCAATTGAATATTTTTTTCTTCGATTCGTCCTGGTAATCCTATTTATTACTTATGGGCCGGATAAGAAATATAAAATATAGAAATCGCAGTATCATGACTTAGGAAAAAAATGGTATATTTATTTAATATGTATTTCAATATTTCACTTGAATCTGAGTCCAATTTGCATGCATTTATGTCAATCCATTTTAAATATTGCCGAAATAAATCCTATACCGTTAGAATATAATCTGGATTATTTTAAAATCAAGTTAAAAATATGCATAACTGAGTTTTCTTTTAAGAAAAAGATTAAATAAAACCTTAAAATGTGTACAAACTAATTAAAATCATTATTCCATGTATTCTATTTTAGCATTTTTGGTTTTAAAAATTAAATATTTATGAAATATTTTTTTTTTCATTCATAATTACTTTGCAATTTTTATGCATTATTTTCTTTTTGTCAACCNATGTGTACAAACTAATTAAAATCATTATTCCATGTATTCTATTTTAGAATTTTTGGTTTTAAAAATTAAATATCTATGAAATATTTTTTTTTTCATTCATAATTACTTTGCAATTTTTATGCATTATTTTCTTTTTGTCAACCAGTCTCATTATTATTTTTTTTTTTTTTTGAAAATTGAAAAAAAAATTCTGAAACAATTTTTTTACGATATAATATTGTTTATTATTTTACAAAAAATTAGTAAAAATACTACTTTTAATGCAAGATGTTACAATTTTATTTTAATGTATTGAAACATAGATGTTTCAATACATAAAATATTTTTTTTTTTAATTTAAATTTTTTTAAAAAAAAATTTTTTTTTTTTTTTTTGCTATATGAGTATTTAAAATTATATTTGGCGTAAATATTTACCTGTAACATTCAAATTCACTTGCTGAAAATATTTTCCAGTCACAAAATAAAATTACTTCGAATAATTGTATCCTTAATGAAAAGCATATTAAATTTATGCAGACGATTGAATTTCTTTTAATTTCAGTCTCCAATATTCTTTTTGTATGTATATTCTTCTTCTTTTAGTTATGATAAATTTTCGCAATTCAAACTAAAATTAAAACTTTTATGTAACTATTTTTTATTAAAATAATTAATATTGCCTACACATTTTTATGAGCTATTTATTTCTAAAATTATTTTACGTCAGAACCAGACAACAAATATTTACTCTAGCGTATTGGATATATTTCATGACTGGCTTAATAATATTAGAATAATATTTATATTTCTATATTTTTTAAAACAAATATTGGTGTTCATATTATTCGTTATAATATTCGAATGCATATAATACACAAAAATGTTATTTTTTCTCGTAAACTGTAACAACAAACTTTAGTAAAAAATATGTTTAGAAAAAAATAGATATACTGCAGTAATTACAAATGCTGATGCCAATAATTTCAATGAAAAGCTAAAAGTTGCTTTTGATTCCCAAAACGATAATTTCACTAAATATGCAGATTTAAGCCGAACGCTTAAACGAGACCCATTTCCGTTCTTCAATATTGACTTAGCTTTATTTACTTGAATAATGAAAAAAAAATTAAATTTGCATATGCTAATTATTGGACCATATATAAAAGGTCTTACCTGAGGCTATGCGAAACTACTTTTTTCATTCCAATTGTTTTATCACATGAAAGGGGAAATTCTAATTAAATTTTTGATTTTAATTTGTTCCTTTTGAAAGTTGGTTAAAAACGAGCAGAAATAAAGTTATATTCCATTCATATACTTCTCCATTCATTTTGTGTATTTTGGTATTTATATTAGTGTTAGTATTGTATTAATATTATCGGACAAAAAAATACAAAATGTTTTATTTTATTCCGACTTTATATCACATTAGAACTTTTGATTTAATTTTCGATTCTAAATACTGTTTTTAGAAAGCTGTTTGAGAATGAGTATGAAGAAAGCCATTTTCTACTCATAAATTTCTCTACTTAATTTTTTTGCAATAGTTTTCACATTAGTTTTGGTATATTCATATTATCGGACAAATGAAAAAGATTTCGTCTGAAGTTAGTTAACATATTTTTTTAATTCCGATTGTATTATCACATGAGAATGGGAAAATCCTAACTTAACTTTAAATTCTAATTTTGTTTCTAGAAGGCTGATTGAAAATGAATAGAAACAATGTTATATACTATTCATATATTTCTCTAATTCTTTCCAGCTTTAGCATTCACATTCAAGGACACAATTTTTTATATACTGTTCTGGAATTTATTTTTAAATCCTTACAATGCAGAGGCAGGCTATTGTTATGGCTTGCGGGTCACAATGCAAATGCAGGAGATTCCGGTAGGCCGCAACTTTTTAAAAGGGTCTGCAGTAGCCCAGAGTGGCCGCGGTAGCCGAGTGGTATAGGTATCAGACCGTGGCTTGCCTTGTCACGAGTTCGAGCCCAGTACCACTAAAAACCCGCCGTGTAGGGGAGCAATGCACGTTAAATCTGTCGAATGCTCAAACATTCTCCCAAGGGCGTAGTACTTAGGAGAGGGAGGTGTCAGCTTAGGTATCGTCCTCGTCACTTGGCCATGGTTCAAAATTACGAGGTCCATCGCCAAAAGCCCTCGAGGAGCTGAACAGTGCGTCGTTAGTATTATCTCACTCGATCTCGCAACTTTTTAAAAATAATTGAATGCATTAGTTAACTTCGCATCTCGGAAAAGGTATAAATTGCATCGTAAAAATCTATAAATTTAAGAATTTTTTTTTTATTTATTTACCCAACACTCGTGCTTGGTTTCTTAACCGTTTGACGCCGAGCCTCTCAGCACCGACTGACGACATCGTCAGTTGGGTATTCATCGAGTCCAAGTGCATTAGAGCAGGTGGTCACCATCCATCCTGAAATGACCGCAGAGTGGTTAGGTCTCTTCAGCAGCCAGGTCAAGCCAGTGAAGGTATACCCCCAAAGCTCCATGTCCGGTGGTTAGAAGAAAGCGGGCAACAGCCTGGGCCCTCTAAAGGTGCCTCGGGATAGAACCCACAGTGGCCAGAGTATTTATTGTTCTATAATTTCATATATATAGTTTTGTAAGCACTAATTTTAAAATCAGATTAATGAGTCAAATGTACCCCATCACACTTTCATTCAATTTTTTTTTATTGAAATCAGGAATGTGATTGCCTGTTGGCATTCCCATCACAGTCGGCAAGTTTATTTAACTAAGGCTGCAGAATGAAATAAGAAGTTATATTGTTTTTAACATTTAAAAAAATTATGTATGGCACAATACAGAAAACGAGGGCACACATTATACCTACAAGTAACATTTACGTTCTTTGACTTAAATTATCTATTATATTTTTTAATCCTTCTAACGCCGAAAAAGTAGCTTTTTAACTTGTCGGTTACCTTAAAGTAAAAACTCTATAGAGTGATTTAAAAACATAATCTGCAAATTTATCAAAGAAAGAAATAGCGCGGATATCATCTTAACCCTCCAAGCGGTCTGCATGTAAAATCCTGCAATTCTAGAAATGCTTTGAAAATGCACCGCACGTATTTTTTTTGCTCTAGAAGGGCAGAAATTTTCGTGCAGACTACTTGAAGGGTTAAAAAGCAGCATAAGCTTATGTAGATTTTTAGAAAATATCTAACAAAAGTTGAGAATTAATTTATTTTTTAAATTAATTATTTTTATACCGGGCTTAACTAAAAAAATTCCGTAAGCTAAAGATTACATTTAATATTCAAACCATATTTAATTTAATAAGCAAAGCTTTTTATCTATCATATTTTTTTAAGAAATATGTGTTCCTTCATTTTAATCTTATACTGTCGTTTGAAAATATTCCAATGTATTAAACTTCATGCATTTAATTTATCCAAAGTTATAAAAAATAGAAATAGAACTGCACGCTAATGACATAGATATTCCTCTTAAAGTCATCCACATTGTCTGCAAAAAAGGTATTTAATTTATTATACTTTCTCGAAATTATTGAAAAAGTAAAAAAAGGTCTTATAAAATATAAGGAATATATATGGTTTAGAAATGTTTCTAATTAAAATAGAAAATAAAGCAGTTCTCCCCAAAATTATTTTATTATTGCGAAAACTACTAAACAGAATATATAAGTCTGAAGATTTGACCGTTCTTATTTACATCTGAGAAAACCTCAACAACTAAGGGCTTCAATTTCTTTTTATATCAGTGTTACAGTGCCCCGAAAGCATTACTGATGAATCCTTATGAACCAATTGAGGTATATATGGTTACTTGAAGTTAAGCAGGTTATACTAAACAATCTATAGTAAGTCGCTATGTAATACTGCCGATGCAGTTTCACAACAGCATCTGTGAAATAAAGTTATGGAAATATAAACAACAACAAATACAACACCAGAACAAATGAAAGTCTAATGAAATGCTTCTGAATAATACGCATCCAGCATACTTTTTTCCCACCTGACTTCTTCCATGTTACTCTTTAGCTATTTTATCATTACTCGGACATTAAATACGGTAAATTTCAGGATGCACTTGATTTCGTACTGTTATCTCTGTCTTTGGAAACCATACCTATGATGATACATGATAATAATTATTATTTTATCCTTGAATTTAAAAATATCTAAATTTTTTAACAAGGAAGAAAAAATGTATAAATCGCATACTTGTTTCCATATGTATATACTTTTTTAATGTTTTAAGTAACATGTTATACGGAAGATTATTCATAAAACAAAAATATATTTCGTGCATACATTTTATTTCAATCTTTTTACGATCTATATAAATGCTTAATCCAGAAATACTGGTATAAAAATTTACTAAAGAAATCATGTATGTATATAAGAGATAAATCACAGAGATAGTTGACATACGAAAAAAACTATACTATAACCAGCATTATATCAAAAGCTCGGATTTCTTCTCTCTTTCATGTAATTAAATAAAATAATTTTTAGTAACGCAAATTTTGAACTATAAGTGTATCAAAGTTCATTCAGTAATTTTTCATAAAATTTAATATATATATATATGAATACGAAAACTCATATCATACGATTATGTAACTTGTAAAAGATACTTTGAGTGTCGATTTAGCTCTGGTACTTTCGACAAAACAAATCACGGAAATATTCAGGATCCAACGAAAGCTTAAAATGAATAAATCAAGCGTCAAAAATGTGGTAGCAGGAGCTCCCACTAGATGGTAACACCAATGAAATGGCTTCGATTTGCTGTGTCTTCAAAGGCGTGGCTACTAAATGCAGCTTATTTGAAAGAGAAGGAAAAAAAATAATTCAATAAAACTATAAGGATTCATTTTATATTTCTCAGGAAATATTTTATATCACAATCGATGATGAAGTTTCCCTCTTTCTCTAAATATAAAAAAAAACAATTATGGAAATTAAAGCTTGTTTGAAATAAATATATTATAAGTATATAGATAAATAAACTAAAAAATCTAACATTGTATTAAAAATCTTAACGTTCCTAAATGTTTCAGTGATAAAGAAATATAAAAAAAAATCATATTTGATATGTAAAAATGGTTTCCCTATATTTTCTTAGGAAACATTCAGCACTCCTATGGGTTATGTAGATAAATTAAGTAATTAGTTGTTTAAATTAAAACAATTTTAAAATATTAATTCAGAAAGTTCTATATTTCATTTTAAATGCCCTGCGATGTTTCAAAACTTTAACTAAAATCCCACACGTAGGTAGAAAAAAAGGAAATGGCATCAATATCTCGTTTGAAAGAACTATATCTCCAACAACAGCAGCATTGTGTTAAAAGTTTAAATTTCCTCCTTTCAGAAGTTCTGAAAGACCGGAAATTGAATCATCAGTTGTCGGATTCTTTATTTTGCAGGATTTAGTTGTGGTCAGACAGAGAAAACGAAGGATTTTCTTCGTAACAGAAGATAGAGTGTTTCGTTGTTCGGCCATTAAATTAACTCTGTGCTCTGCGAAGAGACATGGTACGTTCGCTAATTAGCACACCGAAGATTGGGTCCCTTCAACTCGTGTGGGGGGAATTGTTTGGATGCGTATTTGTCGTGCCCAATTAAGCGTAGAAATAGTTTATAGACAACTCTAAGTTGCTGAAGTTTTCGTATATAGTAATTTAAGGAACAATGTGTTTAGTTAGTTTGGCAATGTCCGTTTCAATATTATTTTTCATTGGAATGTGAATGGTAAGATTTCTCAGAAGGTTACAGAAATGGTTGATGGATGAATGTAAGATCAGCTGATTTTTATATTGAATTTGATATATATATATATTTTACATATGATGTTAAAGGGCTTGAATAGTTAACAGACTTTTAATTAAATACTTTAATTATTTTAATTACAAGAATTAATTTCGTTTACTGTTTTATAGATGAGCTACAATCAAACCTCGATTGAATGAATTCAACGGGAGGGAACATTTTATTCGTTAATTCATGTTCCATAAAAAATACATTTTTTTTTTTTACACTAACCTTAAGTAAATTATATAATAAAAAAACAACGACACAAAAATACCCAAAGTTGAAATTGCACTCTCATTATTTAGCTACTAAAAATACGGGTGCCATTGGATGATATAAAAAATGAATTTCCTGTCCCATTTAAAACTCGCGCAATATATTACACTCATGATTTCATCTGGATCTGTAAAGTATAATAATAACCTGCATCCTTTCTAATCGAAATTAGCTGCTACAAAAATAATCTTTTTATCAAAATATTAAAATAAAATTTTTCTACTGTTGAAATAATTTGTTAAGTCGAGAGGTTTATTAAACTTCTAATAGGGGTTCTACTTTTATTTTAATCGGGGGGAAAAAGTTTGTTAAATAGTGACCTGGTAAATCGAGGTCTGACTGCAAATAAAAATTCGATCAATTATTTCAATAATTTGGAAAAAAAATTTTTAGTTGCAATAGTAAATACTTTTTTCAATACATAGTACTTTCTGAAACTGATATAATTGGTAAAGTAAGAAAAAGTAAACGAAAGAATGTGTTCAATAAATACGTAACCTTCCCCAATGAAAATCTCAAAGAAATCGGTGTAGCATTATACGTTCTATTTAATAAATAAATATGAATTACTTTTATGTCTAACAGTCATTGAATCAGATGCGTAGTAACTAAAAGCAAAAAAATAAAATGAAAATACGAAAAAAAATAAATTTTGAAGCAAGCATTGGATATAGAAGGAAAAATAATTTTTATCTTATAAAATTATCCAAGCATTATGAAAATTTAATATAATTAGGACAATAAAAATTGAGTCATTTCGTATTTACTTAAATGTAATTGGTCAGAATGTGTATTTGTCGTATCCAATTATGCGCAAAAGCAGTGTACACATAAATCTAATCATTTTCTTTTCTTTTGCTATATCTTCGGAAACCTAATGTTTGCTTAAAGACGAAATAAACATTCTCATTTCATGTTGGATGAACCAGAATAATGTTAAACTGGATAAAACTTAATCTTATATTTGTCTAGTTTTCTACGTTTCTAATTACTATTTCCTTTACTGATTAACTATTATCTTAAGAATTAAATAAATCGACAAAAAAGGAACTTGATAAATTCGCATGACCTGATAATTCCTTTAAATTGCAATTTTTCATTAAATATCTGATACACATTAAAAAAAAAAAATCTTTTTACCTTTTCTGAAGGTAACGTATCCTATTCAAACTTTGCTACCATTATTAAAGCAAATGGTTATTGACTTAACTCTGATAAAAAAATGTTTTGGAAGGTAGAATTAACTGAAATGTAATACAAGATACTGCTACAGCGTTTCTCAAACTGTGGAGTTGGGGTGCCCCCTAGGGGGCGTGATAACTCTGCGAGGGGGGCGAGCATATTGAAAAGTCGAAAATAAAAGATTATTTAGGAAAACTATTAATTTATTGAAAGTAAGCAAACAAAATGCATTCTGACATAATAAAAAATTAAATATACCTTTACACTGATATAATACACTTATAAATATATCAGTAATGCACAATGTATTTTATAATTAATTTAACAATACTAAGTTAAGAACAAGTTTAATAGTTACCAGTAACAGCATGGGCTTGTCATATAAAAATAATATCCAAAAATAATTATTTACCTTGTAATTTGTACGGTTTATAATTAATCCCTTAACAACTGCCGATTAAAAGTTATGGGATTCGCTCCCCATTGCCACCGTTTTCTAT
>BMAV01001094.1:174389-192911 GCA_019973955.1 Trichonephila inaurata madagascariensis
AAGTTACGGGATTCGAACCCCATTGCCACAGTTTTCTACGTAAGCGCCCCCCGCCCCCCCCCCGCCCGCGCCAAGAAGAAATAAAGAAATTCTCTGAAATAAGTAAATCCTTCGTTAACACTGTCAATGTATTTTTATTGCATTCCAAAGCCTTCAGAATAACTTTATGGAAAGCAGTGCACAGAAAGGATCGTACTTCGCGAAAAGATGTATATATACGTCCTGGGCAATTATGATTTTGGTTGAGCGAGACGTTTACCTACGTCGATGGCGCTTAAGAGGTTAATGCCGTGGTGTAGCCTTAGTGTCAAAATGTTGTATTACTTAATTCAATACATGTTCTTGTGTGGAGGGGGGCGGGATGAAAATTATGATTGAGTATTGGGTCGCAAATAGTGAAAGTTTGAGAAGCACAGTCTTACTATTAATGCTTTTTTAAATAAAGAAAATAAATAATATAAATGTATTTTTATTACAAATAGTGCTTTAACGCTTGAAGTAAAAGTTGGTATTATTAAATTGTTTAAACATAATGATACTATATTATTTTATATATACTTTTGGTTTTTATATCATATTGACATTTCTTTTTTCTACAAAAACGATTTTTTTCCTCATGTATTAAAAAATGTCTGAAAAATTGTTTACATATTTAACATTTGATTAATAAATAAATCACCACGAAAATTATATAAAAGGTAATGTAAATTATTTTGATTTTACTATGTACCCCTTTGTATCCCTAAAATATTTGTGTTGTCTTGGCTCAACATTATAAGTTTCAAGAATACCTTAATATTGTTGTTATAGAATACTATATTAATATGTGAATAAATACTTAAGATACATCGAACGAAATAGAACTATAACAGATTCAATAAATACTTAGCATGGTTAATACATAGACCCATCTGAGAATTTCTTCCATCTGGGGTGTGATTAGAAAAATGCCTTATGTTTGCAAGTGAAAAACTCAAGTAATGCTTGGTAGACAGCTATTTTAATATTTCTAATTGTAATCCTTCAAAACAATTGCAAGATTCTTCAGTTTTTTTTAAATTTATATAAAAAAAAAAAAAATTGGTACTAAGTCTGGTGAAAATGGAAGATGCGGTATAATTTCTCAACATACCTTTGCAACTTTCTGATTAGTACAGCGTTTCTCAAACTGTGGGGGCGCGAGGAGACGCGAGGATATTAAAAAACCGAAAACAAAATATTATTATAATAATTAATATTTTGCTGGACGTAAACAAACAAAATACATTCTGGCACAATAAAAAATAAAATACACATTTAAACTAATATAATACACTTATAAATGTATCAGTATTTCACAATGTATTTTATAAGTAATTGAACAATATTAAGTTAAGAGCAAGTTTAATAATTACCTGTGACTCCATGGGCTTGTCATATATACAATTAGATACAAAAATTAACACTTATCTTGATAATTTGTATGGTTTGTTTGGAATCCCTTAACTGCCGACATTAAAAGTTATATGGTTCACTCCCCAATACCACTGTCTTTTCACATAGGCGGTGAGATGTATTGGAGGAGGGGGGTTAAAAGAGGAATAAAATCCTTCCTAGAGGAATACGTAAACCCTTCGCAAACACTGTCAAGTTAATTTTTTTGCATTACAAAGCTTTCGGAATAATTCTATGGATAGAAGTTCACACAAAAGATTGTACTTCGGAAAGACGTATATATACGTCCGGATCAATTAATACATTGGCTGACTAAGACGTTTATATACGCCGGCGGGACTTAAGAGGTTAAAGTCGTGTTGTAGCTTTAGCATCAAAGCATAGTATTACTGAATTCGATATATTGTTAGTGTATGGAGAAAGGGGGGCGCGATGGAAATTATTACGGAAAATTAGGTCGCAAAAATCGAAAGTTTGATAAGCACTGGATTAATAACAAAAGTAGCATATCGTCTTATTTTTTGATGATGCAGTTTAATTCCTATTGAACGTTACTGATCTTTTTTTACTAACTGATTTGTCAGTTAATTGTTTATTTGTAATACTAAATAAATACCAAATTGAGCTCTTAAATTTCAAAAGCTCGCAGTTTATTGGTCATCAGCTGTATATATATATATATATATATATATAGAGAGAGAGAGAGAGAGAGATTTGCAACTCTAATTTTTTTAACTTTTTTTTCCAAGATCAGTGAATTATTTACAAAGGACAAAAGAGAGTGTATTTTTTATGTAATATAAATTCAAAAGCTTTGGATATTTTGAAATGAGAGTTTAATTCAATGTGTTTACTTGCCATACAATTTCAGATTTAATTAACTGATTTTATAAATATTTGAAACAAAAATTAATCTTGAATTTATACAATAAATGTAAAATCATTCTGCATTGAAATATATATAAATGATAATAATTACATGATAAGGTTTCATTTTCCCTTTTAGGTTATTCATTTGAAAAATATCTCTGACATTATTTGAGTCATTTGAAATATTAAGCTCAATATTTGAATAAAGTTTTACAGTTTTATTAGCATTTATTAAAATTTACGAGTATAAACTGTTTCTTTGTTATTCTTATCTAAATATATGTGCCTGAATATTTTAAGGACATATCTATTATGTTCTTCCTTACATTTTAGAATGACTGAATTTACAAAGGTCAAACACATTGATGCATATCACTTTCAAATTTGACATATAACAATGGGTTTCATTCCATTTGTTTAACGTATGTATTAACACTTAAATGGAAGTATTGTTAATATTGTATTCATATAAGGAGCAATGAATTTCCGAAAATAAGACAGCAAAATAATAAGCAAGAAAGACAGCAGAAAGCGAAAACAATTGCATATACTTTACTATCATTGTTTTGACAAGATAATAATAATTGTGTCTACAATTAAATATTATTAATGACAAATATAATTACTTTTCACTAATGGTGTTTAAATAGGTAGAATAATACAGATTACAATGAACACTTATTTTCTAATATGCCACTTAAAATTTAATATTTAAGAACGTTATTTTATTTTTACATCAAGTATTTATCCCCTTAACCGCCTATTAAAAACTATGCGATTCGCACCCAAGTACCACCTTTTGACATAGGAGAGCGTATGCGATGAATTAAGGAGTGTATATAAAAGGTACTAAAAAGCATTTTTTTAAAAATAAGTAAAACCTTCGCGAATACTGTCAAGCTCATTTTGTTTCATTCCACACCGTTTGGAGGATTTTAACTGATAACAGTACAAAGAAAAGCATAACATTTCATCAGGGCGTATATATACGTCCTGGGTGCTCAAATCATTGGTTGAATGAGACGGATATATACGTCAGTGGCAATTAAGAAACACTATGATTATCGGATTTTTTTATATGGCCCCATGCATAATATGCATTTTCTTGCAAGTCGAAAGAGTTCAATTATGTTTCATTATTGTATTTAGAACAAATGGATCGTTTCAAAATGAACAAATTAAAGATTGTACAAATAGTTATCAAATATTTACTCAGGATGAAAATACGTAGGAAAAAAGTTCTTAAATTAAATAAGGAATCAGTGAATGAAAATATATTGCATTTTAAATTTTGCATCTGAAATAAACCCAAATTTCTACGAATAACGACGAAAATGTAATGGGCCACCACAACTCAAAGCTTCCATCGCAAACTATTTGCTAAATGATTCCAGATCATTCAGAAGAACATTAATGTCAATGCCACCATACATTGTAATAATAGATATTCATTACCATTATTATAGGTGAATAATTTAAATATTCTACAGGTTCACCCCAATTTCCTAAAATATTCCAACTTCCCTAAATGCCAGCGAAACTTTCTACAAAGTGACACCCCATCCTAACGTGACACGTCCCAATTCAGAGCTGTGTCATCATCACCGATCAAGAGTCTCTTTTCAATAATTGAGCTATAAATTGCGTCTAGAGATCCCACTGATATCTCTTTCCTTCCAGGATTGTCATTAGGGATAGCAGCAGACGATTTTTAGTAAGCATTATCCATTGTTCCCATGGCCGATACTTGCATTTTGCGCAACATAAATCACGTATTAATACGGATGCTTGCAGAACGAAATGAATAATAGATCGATATTAATGATGATAAGTATACGGCTGTAATTAGTGGGCCCACTACCGACGATGAGTTGCGATACTTCATGCTGGTAATTAACCTGAGTCGGGGTTGGTTCGAACGATTTTGGGATTCATCGGCACCATTAGCAGCCCTGCTATCTCGAAACATGTATATTGGACTATGTCTAATCACTTCCTCTCTTATTAAGAAAATTCGTAAACCGCATCCTTCAAAATTTGATTGGGGTGGGGGGAGGAAGATTCTATGATTGGATTTTGCCCCCAAGATCTCAAAACAGCTGAGCTGCGTCTCACAGGGGTGAGGTAAGAAATGTACCCTTGTAGAATGGGGGGGGGGGTTTTGGGGGTGGTAAATTTTTTTAATGAAGCAACATTTTACTAGTAAAATAATATAAACTTCCATCAAGTAGTGTTGTGTGGAATTTCTTTGATTGCTTTATGATTTTATTTGAAACCGAGTCAAAATCCAAGAACGATGCGTAGTTTAGTAGAAAAATTTAAAGTATCATGGTTTGGAGAAAACCGTACAATCATAAATTTATACCAGATAAATATTTTTTGTTTTTGCTACTTACGCCTCCTGATCGACTGTAACATAAAATCAAGGCCCGTGAAATTCATCGCGGCAAAGGGCATTTACGCTTGTCGTTAGCATGTAGCTTTGACCACTCTGCTGGTGTCAGGGCGATTTGGCTCGATTTCTGCCCAATTTTGAGGGATGCCGCCCATTCTGTATACTGGTTAGTGGCTAAATTCGAATCTCGGATAAGGCATGGATGTTTGTGTTGTAATCCTTCTCTTTTTTGTGATGTGAGTTTCACGCTTACTTCTATGTAAGCCCCAGTGTGATACTTTGTGGTGCACGGGGTTATAACTGTTCTCAATATAAATATATATATATTGGGGGCTGGTCAGGGACCTCTCCGACCTCTCTTTCTCTTGGATATTTAGAGATGCCCATGATCTATGCTTCAGCATTTGAATCCAGGTCCAACAGCATAGTTAGTGAGTGAATATTAACGTCGCACTGTCTAGCTACACGAGGGCTTTTGGTGACGGACCCTTTTGAACCATAGTCAAGTGACGTGGACGACACCTGAGCTGGCACTCCCCTCTCCTAACGACCACACGACACCACGGGAGGACGTTTCAGCTCCCGACAGATTTAACGTGCATCGCTGCCCTACAAGCGGGTCTTTAGTGGTACTGAGCTCAAACTCGTGAGATAAAGCCTGCCACGATTTGATATCTATACCACTCGGCTACCGCGGGCCCAAAACTAACCACTATAAGGAATGGGTGACAGATAAATATTTAATTTTTTTTTAAAAAAAATTAAAAAATATTTTACCTTTTAATAAATAGTACATTTTATATATGTCTAGCTATAAAATCATGCACATATTATTCCACATAATATTTAATAAGATATAGTCAAAACATTTCATCCTCAATTATGTAACGAAAACTAATGTTTGTGGTAAATGTTATCAATTAAAAATTGTTTTTAATTACTATTTGTGTACTTTTGAACATTTTCACACAGTCATTCTATATTATTTTAAATGTAACTTTGCTTTGTAAACTTCTAGCAATATATATAGAAGGTAGATATTCGAGTAAAACATGAAATAGTTGGAAAGTTTAATTTTATAAGATACTTTTAGGCTTAGCTATTTTTGGAGCAATTTGACGAGATTAATAAATCTGTAACATTCCATAATAATATAAGTAGTAATAAACACTTTTTTTAAAAAAAAATATCAGGTTCGTTTGAAAAAAAGCTTTTAAATTTTATTTCTTATTTTACACTGCAATAAAACCTTAAAACTAACGTAGAAAAACACCTATTTTCTGGGGAAGAAAAGTTAAGGACAACATAAGTTTCAAAATATATAAGTTTTGTATTGCTTGTGTAACAAAAAAATTGATTTTTTCCTCATTAAATGGTTAGATTTTCTTACTATAATATAAGACCTCACATATATCTATTTTTATTGTAAAAAGTTGTAATTAGAGAGTAAAATATTCAAAAAAAATCAAAAGATATAATGAAATTTCAACAACAAATAGTTTTTACAAAAAAAGTCCTGAATAAAATACCTATTCTTTTTAAGGGAAAAAAATTGCAATATTTTCTATCTGTATGGTAGTAGTAAGAGAAACGTATGATATGAAGCTGCAAGCATAACAATGGTTAAACCCACCTGCAGAAATATATTTTTAAAACTTCTTCTATTAAATAACTAACAAATTAATTTAAAAAAAACCTATTCGAATGACAGTTTACTCATTGTACATAGTATTATGTGCATAAGAGTATGAAAAAATGTGTTAAGTTTGCATTTGTTTGACTTTTTAATTTTAGAAAATCAGAACAGCTTTAACAAAAGATAATATAAATTGTGGAAGCCACATTATAAAAAAAAATTATCAGCCATTCAATTTTTATGTGTTCTTTCATTTTACATTATTTGATTAAATTTCTACTTTGAGTTAATTTCCAAGTTCTTTTTTATTATTAAATGCTTATAAACTAACAAAGAAGTTTTACTCTAAGCGGAGATTAAATCCCTTTTTTTAATTTTTGTAAAATTGTATGATAATACAAGAATGTATATATATATTGAACCACTTTTTTAATGCTTTATTTCTTGTTAAATTCTTCAAAGGTATTTTCAGACTCTGAAGTTCTTTTTTCTTTCAAATAGTTTTAATTTTGTTCATCCTTATATTATCTTGGTAACTATTTTCAAGTATTCTTATCATTGAAGAGGAATTCTAGCTTTTTTTTTGTCTCTTTTTAATTTTATACTTTGAAGTAACTATAAAAGAATTCATAATTTTTTTTTTGACATTTGATAAAAATTTTGAATTCATTCTTTGTATATTCTTAGAAATAATGGATGTGAATATAATATTTCTCTTCGAAATATATAAGGTTGGCCTAGTTAAAAAGTGGAAAAGTTGAACAAAAATAATACTTGGAAATAAAAAAAAGTCAACATGGGTGCTGCAAATTAAAGTCCCATTGTTTCAGCAGCAGGTCTAGATCTTGGCTTTAGAAACATTATGGTTGATTCTTAGAGAATTCCTTGCACAGCTTAATTCACTTCATCATCGAAATCAAAACGTAATACTCTCTCAACCGGCCTAAGGATGAAAAAGTTTCCGGGTGAAAATTCAGGACTACACGGTGGGTGTTCCAAGGAAATATTTAAAGATTTAATTTATACGTAATCATTTGCCACCCTTCACGCAAACATTTATACCAACTGTTCCCAGCTGTTCAACCTAAACTGCCATTTCCATTGACAACCACC
Organism: Trichonephila inaurata madagascariensis; assembly: GCA_019973955.1. Classification (NCBI taxonomy): domain Eukaryota; kingdom Metazoa; phylum Arthropoda; class Arachnida; order Araneae; family Nephilidae; genus Trichonephila; species Trichonephila inaurata. Next base: position 181,838 of record BMAV01001094.1, read on the forward strand.
ATTCTCTGATAGATGTCCGCGTTTAGCTCATCTTCAATAGTCAGAAACCTTACTACCGAACATTGTTCCGATATGAACTCGTCCATGTATATGATATGAACTCGTCCACAAACAGGTTCTACTATTGAGCTCCACGTGGATGGCAGTCTATTTTGGGGCATCTGGACTGATACTCAATCCTCAATCCCATATCATAAAGTCTTTCATGTGGGGCTTGACTTTCGTTGATGTTTGCAATCTTCGGAGTAGCATGCAGGCTATTGGATGCAACAGAAAGATCCGGGAGGCGGGGCTTATTGTGATCTCCTCGACTTTGAAATTTTGGCATTGCTGAGAGCTGAATGGATGCCATCTGATTGGTTGGGGTAGAAGTGAATATAGCCTCTGGCTGGCTGCCCATGAGAGATAGGTAATATGTGAAAAAAAATAGAAAGTGGGATACGCTTGTCCAGTAGGGTAAAAAATTAAGTAAAATAATTAAAGAAAAATGTGCACCCCCTACCGCTCTTTTTATCCATGTTGTTGATGCTTCTATAGTTCCAGACATTCTCACGCAATCGCATACGTCCACTTTTCATTAGTTGACCCCCATACGCTTCCCAATAATATAATGGTTTTCGAAAATTAATTGTTTCTAATCATGCGCATAAAACTATAAGTTAACATTGACAATATCTTAAATTTGTTCTCGTATTCAAATTTGTTTATTTTTGTTGATTATTTCTTAATATTTTGTTTCTAATTGACCAAGATAGCGCACCTTGCAAAAATCTGTAATAAAATATTATGTAAATCATTGCCTCTTTAGACTGATAAATATATGTATCAACGCAGCAAAAAGAAAATATTTTGTGTTCATTTTCTTCAAGCGAATTTCTAGGCTCCTGTAGATGCACAGAATTATTTATTGTATAATTTTCGTCACACATAATTATTCTAAAATGCTAATTTTATAATAAAGAATATTTTATACAGGTCTCGTCATCATACCATCTTTTTAAAGCTACGTTCTTGCCTACCTATAAATTTAAAGTCTGAAATTATTGATATTTATTAACGTATATTAACTAGATCTATATAGTATTAAAAATCATTAAGTATAAATGTAATTTTTTAACTTTCAAAACTTTTTAATTTAAACAGTAACTGGTTTAAAAATCATGTCAAAATACTGAATTTCCTATTTCTTATTTATGAAACTAATTTGGAAGGAAGTTGATCATTCCAAGATGTTAAGTTATTAGTATAACATTCAGTTTTGAAAGTCCAAGTTAAATCCTTTTCTTCCTTTTTTATATTTTAAACATTTATTCATTTTAATAGTACTCAGTATAAAATATTATTTAAAAACTGAGTTTAATTTTTTTTATTGAAGAAATTAATGTGTTTTTTTTTCATTATTACAATCAATTCCAATTCGTTCGGCTTCCTGATATTAGATTACAGTTGATTATGTTATTGTTCATTGCATTATTTTTGTAATTATATGATGACGCTAAATTAAACTGCCACTGGTTAAAGTATTGTTGTTGAATATAAACATTGCTTTTTTTCAACAACTAAGGTTTCTGTAAATTAATGAAACAATTATCTTTTGATGTAAGAAAAAAATAAATAGTATTAGAGGTCGTGAATTCTGACTTGTAGTGACTTTTGCTCATAAACTATAACATTTTCTGCAAACTGAATGCTTTTCCGTCAATCAGCATAGACATAGGCAAGTCAATTTATCTCATTTGTATGTAATACGATTAAATGATAGTAAAAGTCAACAAGTGTGCTCATTTTATCTACGATTTTGTGTGATTTTTAAATTTGCAATTTCTTTGTATGTGTGTGCATCTAGTGGACATTTTTCAACTTCTATTTATTTTTGAAATTTTATGATCACATCTCTTATATAGTCAATTTACCAAATTTGGAGGCGATTATTGCTAACGTGAAAGAAACATTCATTTTAGAAATATTTTAGTGTATTAGAAGATGTTGAATAACATTTTTTGTATTTTCCCTAGGTATAAATTTCTTTATATGTTTATTACACCATGCATCAAAAAAAATTCATTTATTCGTATTCATTTACTTAAGGATGAGTTATTACTTTGTGACATTTCTCCTATTATATAACATTTCTATTTATCTTGGTTAAAATGTTTATCCACAAATAACCAGATGTGTAGTTATGGAAAATGCTGCAGTGATGTGTACCGGAAATATGTTTTTTTTAAATTTAATTTTGATATAATTTTTTTGAAAAATTGCACTCCTTAGTTAAAATATGAACATATCGATATATGTGCATGCTTTTCATGATTTCAATCACTTTTGGTTTACAAGCTTTTTTGATGTAGTTTAAAGTACAATCATCACACAGACAATTTTGTTAAAAGTACTGCTTTTGCTAACGGACAGGGATATATATCCTTATTAATTATATTTTAAAATTAAGATTTTAATTAATTTAGCATTAAGTTAAAGCTAAACTATGTTTAACTAAACTGAAAATTTTATTTGTCTAATATGATCTACAGGGTTCTTATAAGTAAATTTTCGCTTTCAAAATGCTGTGAAAAGAGCCACTGATCAGAAGGACTTCAAACCTGAACTGAATTTCCTTGAAGAAAAAGACAGCTGTATTACAAAAGAAAAAAAATCACTGTCATTTTCATTGCTGCCCTTTATGCAGTTTTTAGTCAAATGACAGTGATCACTGGATTTTTCCCATCGAGTGTGGTACGACCTTACCATGGTTAATGGGGTTTAAATAACAGTGGAACCACTGTTGAATGACTTTTGGAAGTCATTTATTCCGTCGAACGACCGAAACAACTATGTACATTAAACAGAATACAGTCGAACCTCCATATAACGAACCTCTATATTGCGAATTGTTCTATATAGCGAACTTTTTCCTGGAACCAAGAGGACTTCACGATTTTCTTCTTAAAATAACCTCCCAATGGTGAAGAGTTCAGTTTCTATCTAACGAACTTTTTCACTTTTGATTCAAGTTTTTTTTCTCCCTATTTTTAAAGTATTTTTGGACATTTCCAGTTATTCTTTCTTTTAGCACATTTTATAGTGGTCATAAATCTTGAACTGGTTTTATTCGATGCTTAACTCGCCGAGAGCAATATAATTCTGGGCATTTCATCGAAGAAGTACAACCTTTAACCCCTATTATCCATCCCATCTACTGTAAACATCTTCGATATCCCATTTTTTATCTCAGTGGAGTCTCGTGTCCTTGAACTAGTCTCCATTCATTTGTAGTATTTATCAGCCGTACTGGTAACTGCATTTCTTGTAGCTCAAAAATGTTGAAACATAAGTGCTTGAGCATCAAAGAAAAAAATTAATTCTACAGGAAGTGGGTAATGGGGCGTCAAGAGTCTTTTCTTTCAGTTTCTCTCTCTCTCTTTTTTTTTTGTAGCTAAGATATATAAAATAAATATAACGGTCTGAATAATTACTTTTTAAACATATAATGTTTATGAATTTAAAACTTGTTTTATGTCGTTTATAAAGAAAATTGAAAGATGAACCTCAGTATAACGAATTTTCCAAATAATGAACTTTTTTTTTCGGGATTTCGCAACTTCGGTTTATAGAGGTCCGACTCTGTTGTTAGTTTAATGTTAAACTCATGATAAAGCCGTTATGATTCGTTTCAACAGACCATTTGTAGCCCAATTCACTTTTGTTACTCCGCTTACAGCGCTATTTATTGAACGTTATCCCTCTTCTCAATTAGGTTCAGTTCAAATTTAAGTCATTTTGGCCAGTAGTTCTTTTTTTTACAGTATTTTGAAAGTGAACTTAAAATTATAATAACCTTCTAAATAAGCAATAACATTGATGATATGGTCTACTTTTCTTAGATTATTAGAAATTCTACATGTTACAGTTTAATTTAAAGATAGATTACATGTTTTACTATGAAACAAACATTTTTGTACCAATAAAATGAATTTTTTTTAAAGAAATATCTGCTAGATTGCTAAATTTTCAATTACTAGCAGACGAAATCGTGAAATTAATGGTATTCATTTATTATTATTCATTTATTCATTTATTATTTATTGACTTATTGCAAAATATCTATCTGGACAAGTATAAAAATATATAAGGATTACTTTTAATTATGTATATATCTATATACATATAAACTGACAAAGTTATTAAAATACGTTTGTAACGTCGGACAAATATTTGTCAATTTATTCTTTTTAATAAAATTTAAATTTTTTTTTAGAAATGTACAATATTTAAATAAATTTTTATTTCTCTGAAACATAAAATGAAACATTGTTCCTTAATGGATTTGAAAACTCCCATTAAAAGAATGTACGAATCAAAAATTTGAATAAAGTAGCTTGGATCAAAATTATTTAAATTCACGCATGTGTCTCCTCCGTGATTTTACACTATTTAAAACATTTGTGAAGGAATCATTACATATTTAAAATACATCGTTTTGGAGTATTAAACCTAAAAAAAAAACGACAATTGCTTCAAAGAGTGCAATAATACAGAAACATAAAGGCCATTATAATACATTAAGTTTATGATTTTGAGTGATTGAGAGGCTTGTTCTTTACGCTTAAGCTTTTAAGCCTGTTTAAAAAAAATCTAGACTACTCATCATAATTACAAATAAAAAGAGAAGAAGCGACATACGTTTATTTCTCCCTTTTCAAAGAAACTCGTAGGAATATGATTTAGACTTTCAAAGTACTTGGTAGAATATTCATTTCTGATTCAATAATTTCAAAATTACGTCTCACTTCAAAGTAAAATCGAAGATTTATGCAAATGAAGTTGTCTACTAACATTCATAAATGATGCAATGTCGAAAATGCAATTACATTAAGATGGGATGAGAGTAAATTCCAAGACGAGAAGCGAATGGAAATGCATTTTGAAAAATGCTTTGATAGAATGCTCTTTTTTTACCACAAATTGTTTCAAAAGATTCTTTATTACGTATTTTGATTCAAAGGTATGAATTGCTTTGGCATAAACATTATTTGCTTTATAAGATAAAACTCTACAGTACTTATAATACCAGTACCAGTAAACTTATAATAATATATTGCACTGGTTTGTATAGTAATGGGTATATACTACGATAAAATTATAAATAATTAAAACTGAAATAGATGTAATTTTGCTGCAAAAATGTACAGTCGGTCCTCCATATAACGAAGTCCATAAATCACGAAAAAAAGTTCGTTGCATGGAAAAGTCATTATATATAGAGGTCCAGTTAGAGTCCAGAGGTATAGTTTTTTTTTATAAACCACATAAAGCAAATTTTAAATTCATAAACACTATATATATTAAACAAAAGTAATTATTCACCCATTTTTGAAAATTAATACATATTTATTTTATATATCTTACCTATCAAAAAAAAAATAAAAATAAAGGAAAAGAAAAAAAGAAGAAAAAGAAAAGAAAGAAAATTGCAAGGAAAATTTCTTGACGTCTTTGTCCACTTCCTGAAGAAATAAATGTTTTTCTTTGACGCTCAAGCACTTACGTTTTCACATTTTCAAGCTGCAAGAAACGAAGCTACCAGTACGACTGATCTACACTACAAATGAACGAAGACTAGTTCAAGGATACGGGGACACGAGACAACTCCAATAAGGGTGAAAGGAGATATCGAAGATGTTGCAGTGAACTGGATAATGGGGGCTGAAGGTTGACTTCTTTGATGAAACGCCGAGAAATCTATGGTTCTCTGCAAGTTAGGTATCTAATAAAACCAGTCCAAAGTTTATGACCACCTTAAAGTATGTTAAAAAAGAGAATAACTTGAAATGTTCAGAAATACTTTAAAAATAGGGAGAAGAAAAATAGAATCACAAGAAAAGAAGTTCGTTATATAGAAAACGCACTTCGCTATTGGGAGGTTATTTTACGAAGAAAATCCAGAAATCCTCTTGGTTCCAAGAAAATACTCTCTATATAGAAAAATTCGCAATATAGAGGTTCGTAATATGGATGTTCGACTGTATACGCATCTTGAAATATTTCTTTACAATGCTTTACTGCATGATTTCAATTTGCGCAGAATTAATTGCGCGCAACATATCGAGTCAGTAGCGCACTCAGGAACTTTTCAAGGGGAGGGAGGGGGTCCAGGGTCGAAAGTCCACCATTCTTGTATAATGCTCTTTGAAACTTTGGCGATTTTCGGGAACAAAAAACAGTAAAAAACTAATTATTTATTAAATAATTAGCATTGATTAATAAAATTAATCATTAATAGCAGATACTTAATTCAATTGTGCGTACTATATACTTAGAATTATAATCAGTCGGAAAAAAAATCAAGGGCTTTGCGAGGGTCCGGACCCCTAGGACACCCCCCTTGTGTGCGCCACCATATCGAGTCTACACGGTTTGTCTAGCCACGTTCTATGAAGCATTGCAGTATTAATGATCTTAGTGGCTATTGCCATTCGACTTTTCGTTCCATTAGTGTTACTAATTGAAAATTGGTAAACAATATTTATCACATATCCCTACATGGAGTCCAAAGGTGTTATGTCTAGAGATCTGGGTGGGCACGGTATTGAACCTTCTCTTCCCTTCCATCAGCCCGGGGATCTTTTTCTCACTTCCAACCTTCAGTATGGATGTGATCCATTTACGGTGTACATGTATTGCTAATTTAAATTTAGTAAACCATGCTACAGTTTGCGCTTGCTCGTACGATGAAGCCATTTCGAAACAAAAATGTGGAAAAATGGGAACGTGGCCCCATCTAGTTTGCATTTCATGAAACAGTAATTTTAATCTCTTCTTAATGGGAAATAATAAAACGTACATAAAAATCTTTGGTTATTTACTGTTAATTAAGTTTTGGAAATGTAGTCATATTTTTCGAACATCCTATATAAGGGGTGGCGAACCTTTATGGATCAACGCGCCATTTTTTCTTAAAAAGTGTTAAATCAGTTTTAGACGTGCCGTTAAATAATTTAGACTTGTGTTAACTGGAAAAATAATAAAAGTAAATTCTGACAACACAAAACTTTATTTACTTCGAAAAAAATACCTTTTGCACTGTATAGTTATAAATTTTTTAGTTATACATGTAATTCAAATTAAAGTAACATTAATGTGACTTCTGTTGTTGCAGATTGGGGATGACAAATTATATTAGGATTGTAAGATGTTACTGTTTGAAGAACACAAGCTGAATTTGAGTTATCTGTCAAACGGTTTCTAAGTAATGAATTATATTTGTTGTGGTTCATTTTTTTTGAGAAAAGGGTTTGTGATTTGTTTTAAAATACCGTTTTACAGAAGATGTTCTGCATACCACTATTCCAGAACATAAAAAACACACCCCTTTGTCGTTTGTACTGAAAATGCTGTTTCTCAGTCTACTAAATATGAAATTCTCTGTTACACTAACAATCTTGCACTTTTTATTCTTTTGCTGAATTAACCATTTTAAATTACATTTAAAAATCGCACAGGCAACACAGATAGACTTTAAAATACGGTTGTGTCTATGAAATTGACAATGCTATGCGTAGACAAACTTTACATTACAAGCAATTGTAGTCTACGACGTAACTAAGGAAAGACAATAACAAATAAGTGTGCTTCCCGCCGCCCCGCGACCAATCACTGGCGTTTGTTCGTGATACTTCCTAGTGAACTTTGAAATTTTGAAATAAAATGCAAACCATTTTGATCACTGGTGTGTCAAAAATATTTCGTCACGTGCCATCAATGGCACGCGTGCCACTGGTTCGCTATCCCTGCCCTATATATTTGTTATTATGTATATTTTCTGTGTATAACTTGCAATCATTTTTCTAAAGCGAACAATTCTTCTATTTTCGATTTAAAAACATTCGAAATAAATATTGTTAGCGATGAAATAGGCTGAAGAATTCCTCTCTTCATGTGTCGACTCCTATAAAGACCTGCAATCGGAAGAAAAATACTATTAATACATTTTTTTCACAAAGAATCACTTTCCTCTTTTTCTAGCAAAATGTCACAAAGGAGACCTCTCCAATGTTAGAAAAATCTTCCCCTACTCTGCCAATAACTCAGATGTCTTACCACGACTTTTCAATTTCCACTTGCGTACGTAATACTTCATTTCACTCCCCGCGGTTGAAGTTATTCTTCAAACTTTGACTGAAAGAGATGGAGAAGCAAGATTTATCAAAAAGGGAGAACTTTTTTTCCCCCTACAGCCCCTCCTTTTCAAAACTATCATTGATTTTAGTAAAGGGGGAAAAAGGGAAAGGAGCTTTGTGGAATATTTTGAATAAGGAGTCATATCTAAGAACTGCGATTATACTTCTTCATTCGCTATCATTCGTATGGATACATTTGTTTGTTGGGTGGATACAAATGTGAAGTGCTTCACTGCTTTTTTCTCGGAAAAATGTATAAATATCATTTTTATCAGTGGCTTACTTGATGCTTGGGTGTTTTATTTGGATTATTTTGATGTTTTTAACAGAAATTTCAGTTTTCAAGAAGTGTAAAAGATTTCCAGACTCTCCATTTATCAAGTCGTTTCAACTTAGTTTATGAGATATATACGTTTATTCACTTTAAGCTCAACTTTTTGTTTTCGTAAGGGGAAGGAAATGAAATAAAATAAAATTAATAAAATTTAAACATTATTTACCTATTAAAATGGCAATCTGACAATAACATTTAAACACGAAGCCAAATTTTTAATAAATTAATTTTTTTCATCAAATGTGCTATATTTTGGCATCTAAGCCTTTGAAGGAATAGGACAGACATTTTAATGATGGCACCATCATTAAAATGTCCATTGCCATCATTAAATTAAATGTAGTGTTGGTCCCAGCTGCGAACTTCTTAACGATTGACTTTGTTCAATTTAATCACTCGTTGGATGTCAAATATTGCCGTGATTTAATTTTGCTGAGAATACCAGATAGCTAAATTTTTATCTCAAATGATGTTTTACATGCCACTTAATCATGACATTATTGCCTATATTTTTTCAACTGCTTCTGGGACGGAACCCACACCCTTAGGCTTCAATTGTAGTGGAATTTTAGCGGAACATTTAAAGAACAAGTAATCATTGTTGTTCTGATTATGATAATCCCTTTGATATGCTATGTAAAATATAAATGTAGTAAATTTCCCCCCTTTTTTTGTTAAGGTTGCATTAATTAATCTATATGTTCTTGAAAATATTAGTTTGAAAATATGGCATTTTCATATCTTTGTATTAGGTGAATACCTTTAATATATGTTTATTATAAAAAATAATAAGTTTTTTGTAAATAACAAAATTTTATCATTTCATTTTTTTTTTTTTCATTTTCAGAAAGCTTATGTAACTGCATTGGAACTCGGATATTTTTCACTAAATTTTATGAGCATACTTTTTCCTCATACTTACTTTTTCTTTCTTTTTGTAACTGAACATTCTGAAATAAACAAATCTATTTAAGGTAAAGCAGTTTAAAAACTTCAATTACAAAACACAATATATATATATATTTTTTAAAGATTTCTATCAATTAAAATATGATCAGGCCATTCTTGTACTTATGTTCATTAGCAAACTGAACAATTTCTTTCTTGAATCCGAACTTAACTTCATTTGTTTAATTAAATTAATACGTTTAGCGTGTAATACGCTAATATTACTGCAAAATACACATTTTTGAGATTCAAATAACATAAAAAGGCAATGGGATTAAATAATAACAGATAATAATTTTTAAATATTTCTGACAAAAACATTTAAACTACCATTGTATTAATTTCTTAGATATATACATTTTCTTAGTGTGCTTTATTACTTTTCACACTTTCTAGTTCTATAGAAATTGCTTAAGAATGCTTCTCAGTGCTATTTAAGCACTTTAAGGATGTTGATGCTCTAAAAGTAGAATACAATACTTATGCAACCAAAAACTTTTAAAGGTTGAGCATACATACGATGCGCTTGATGCGTTTTATGAAGGAGATAAATTTTTTGTGCGATGAATGCTTGCATTTCTGTTAGTAATCCAATATCATCAATAATATTGCAGTGGATTTCAATTTAACTTGGATAATGTTAAATTCATAATATTTTTTAAATTTTATAACGTGCATGATCAAGTGAATTCAATTGGCTAAACTATGCACAATCTAAATATTTCGAGTATAGTTGTATTTTATGCAGCTGTAATTTTCACACCCGATTATAAGTGATCACCATTTGCAACCATGAAACTAACAGCAACCCGTCGTCTCAACTTCGTAAATTTTTATATAAATATTATTAAAAATATATATATTCTTCTATAGAGAGTGACAACGACCAGATTGAATTAAGTATGTATTTATTTAGGGGAATTATCTACAAGGGAGAGCTAAAATTTAGTAAAAAGTTATCGGGTGGTTGGATTCCACCAGGCGTCTCGTCGCGGTGCCTTCGTCCCTTTTGTTTCGTCCCGTCTCTCTCTCTGTCTTCCCGCGCAATCGTCCTATTCGTCTGTCGTCTCTTTATTCTCGAACCGCCTTGTCAGCTAGGTGGCGCTCTATTGGCCTTACGTCATTAAGGGAATATTGGAAGGATATGATAACGTGTGCACATCCATTTCTACATTTCTTTCATTTCTAGACATCAACACATTCAGAATAAAAGTTTATAGAGTAAAAAAGTAAGGTGAAAAAATATAGAATTCAAAAGCACTTTAGTATATAAATATTAGTACAAAGTTAGTAAAGCGGTGCAAATATACATAAAAAAAATCAGTATAAACAAAACTGTTCTGGTATTCTACTACTAACGGAATGTATTTTTGTCAGTTTTGTGTTCTACCAACAAAATAAAATAAGTTCCTGCACAATAATGCAGTGTTTGTAGTTCTAAAAGGGACAGCAAATAAAAAAGGAAAAGTTACATGTGTAATAATTGGAATGTTGCGCTATGTACTGCACTTTATTTCGAAATATGTCAGAGAAACAAGAAAATTTTGAATATTTTCTTTTTAATAAATACTACTATTATAATTATTTCTATTAAAAAATATAAACACATATTTTT
>BMAV01001094.1:193011-221433 GCA_019973955.1 Trichonephila inaurata madagascariensis
GATCAAAATCCAAAATTAAAATACAAGTTTTATCTGGTTTTGTACTTTTTTTTAAATTTATAAGCGAAACAGTTTTAAAATAAGTTTTTTTATGCAATAAAAAATCAATCTTTTTACCAGTTTTTTTTTTTTTTTTATAAAATACGCGTCCGTTAAGGGATTAAACGAGCTAATTTCCTTGTAAATATTCTTTACCTTCAAATACCAGGAAAATGTGCACACAGTTACATTATTAGTTCTAAAAAAATTGTAAGTTGCAGAAGTGCAATTGTTCTCAAACTTTTTTTTTTTGGCAATTATTTTTAAATAATACAGACGATACATCTGAGACAACGGTTTGTAATTGGAGTTATTCCAAACTTCAGTATATATATCTGTTCAACAGATCACTGTGTGGAATTACAAATGTGCTCTGTCACATTTATATTTGAAAACTTGAGTAACAATGATGAAACAATACTGTTTCATGCTCCAAGTGCACAGCATGGAAGACTGTGCACTTATACTGTACATATTTATGTGTATAGAAGATGAAGTGTTGCACCTTGTCAGAAAGACTATAAATACATAAGTAACTATTCCCATACGTTTGTAGTTGCGCGAGTTTCTAAGCGTTCCCGTTGGGTTTCATTTAAACGGACACCAAGCAGGATCTCATCTCTTTGAGTTCGTAAATTTTCTCTTTTATACCGGTAGGATTTTAGGCTTTAAGAGAGTCCAATTACACTTGAATCCTTCAGTTCGTAACATGAAATTGTAATCGCAATTCGGGAAAATTCGTCAGGTATTTCCCAAAATTAAACATTAATTATGCCATATACAAGCGAAATGAATCGTTATGTGTTACATATTGATATATCTAATAAAGTTGGCTCTAGACTCTTGAGTATTTTATACATTTTAGATTTGGACATTTGTTAATATTTAAGAATCCGATTGTGATCTTACCTGTAGACATGGATAACTGAAGAGATTGTCCAATTAGTCCAGTGGCCAGGAATTCTGGCTTGGATGCCCGAATTCCTCCGAGTCCAGTAACATTCTCGCCTTGGCTCTATAAGATCATGATTGGTATAATTTTAATCGTCATAAGTTATTTCTGGACATATATTCCAAAACACTGGGAGTTTTAAACTGCATACCAACTGTCTACAATGGCAAGATTGCAAATAACCACTAGGCCGTGGGTAGCCTAGTGGTTAAAGCACCGGACTCCGGACCGGAAGGCCTGGGTCCGATGCCCGTACCGAGCAAGTGCTCGTTAAATCAGTGGGTCCGAAAGTCTTGTGGGGTGAATCACGAGTGCAGGGAACTGGAGAAAATTTCCCTCCAATTCAGTTCCATGCCTAAATTGTGGAGGTGGAGATAGGTAGTCTCGTCATCTATCATTCCTTCGGGAATTTCTCCGAGCTAAACCGTACTGTCACCTGTATGGTGATCAAGGCTAAAAAAGGCCAACGACAGGCGTACATCTAGCCCATTGCCACGATGAGTTTCGTGGGCCTCATTCTAACTATGTCAGGCAGGTGGCATGAGCAACAACAGATTGCAAATTCAAAATGCACTAGAATGTAATGTAATTTTTTTCAAATCTAAGTGCTAAATATTGCTGAAAATGCCTTATCAAATAAAATTTTATTTTATTATTGATTGCTTTTGTTAAGTTTTACATGTCTAAACACGAAATTTGATATCAGAATAGCTAGTGGGGCCTACTTTTGTATAGGGGTCGTAGGAAGTAAGAAGACTACATTACCTATGAGTGTTGAAAGCTTGATCATATGAAATGATTCTTGATAGCAGTGAATGATGGTGTTTAACCTACCTCTTTTAACATTGTGTCGTAATTTAAAATTTTTAATAATTAGTATACTCACTGTATAATAATCGGATGAACAAAACTAAAATTTTGATTGGCTCTTAAATTCTTTGGGCATCTCAAAATAATAATAAAAAAAAGTGATGCCACATAGAAATTCACATATATTTCAACGATATATAGTCTTGCTCTGATTATATAAACAAGTAATATAAAAAAAAATTAAGTCAATTCCTACTTAGATCAATTTAGAAATTTTTTATTTTAGCTACTTTTTGTTAAATAGTTACAATAATTATAAATATGTATATACATAGGACAGAATCATAACATTAAGTGGTCATTCATTTTTATTCATTATCATTAAAGTATCGTATTGCCATCCAAAATAATCGTGTCTATAAAATTTCAGTTCAACTGAATGCTTTAAAAATTGAGAAAAACCTTTTCAAGTTTTGACGCAAGTCGCCAAAAATGATGCCAACGTGACTGTATTTTTAATTCTGTAAATAATTTTAATCAATTAATATCTATTAGTTATAATTAAATTATTGTATTGTCATCCGAAATAATCATGTATATAAAATAATTTCTGCTCAATTGAACGCTTTAAAATGTATTTTTTTAAAGATGGAAAATTCCACCCAGATAAATAAATAAATAAATAGAGAGTGTGAGCAAATTGTAGGAATTGAAAAATCATTATAAAACCACAATTTAATAAGACAATATAACTTTTATATCAATAGATAGGTCAATTTCAGTTTGTGTGTGTGTGTGTGTGTGTGTGTGCAGTATATATATCACGAATGCTCTTTGAAGAGTTATTTGGGTGAACATATTTGTAAGAAAGACGTCATTTTTCGCCGAATTGACATCGATTTTTGAGAAATCCCAATGTGTGCTTTGGTTTCATGAAACAGAATAGCGCATTAGGATTCAGTGTAAATTTTGGCGTTGTTATGGAAGGAAACCTCGTGAAAAATGAACTAGGCGATTACATAAAATGTTTGAAAATACAGGAACTTCCTAGAAATTGTAGCCCTTGTGGGAGCTAAGCAACTGTTGAATACTTTCGCCAATTGATTCAATGTAGTCCTAAATCAACTAGTAGGGCATCAAGTGATCGCGATCAAGTTTTGCTTGAATTTTTCATATAATTATTAGGTTGCAGGCTTATAAAATGCATGAGACATATTAAAGAACACTTTGGGGTAAATGGAATATCGCTAAGACATTCTCGGAAGAACTAAGAGGATTCGCGTTGAAATATACCAAATCTTTAAGCAATTCTTAATTATACTTAAATTCAAAAAAAAAAAAAAACCCTTTTATCTAATTCAGTGTTTTTTAAACTGTGGGGCGCGCTCCTAGAGGGGCGTGATAATCCTACGGGGGGGCGCGAGCATATCAAAAAGCCTATAATAGAAGATTATTTTTAAAAAAATTATAATAATTTACCTAAAGGCCGCAAAACAAAATACATTCTTACATAATAAAAATACACATTGCTCTTTTATTGTTATCTGTTCCAATTTAAAAACTAGAAAAGAAAAGCAACACAATATTTTTCTTATTACTTAAAAATAACTTTCTTAAAATATCTATTACTTGAAAGATTAACATATACAAAGTTTAATACTGATTTTGGTAATTTGAGTGGTTTATAATTAAGATCGTATTGTAGTTTTAGCATTAAAGTACATTATATGTATTATTGCTTTCAATACATAGTTATTGTATAATGGGGCGCGCAATGAAAATTATGATTGAAAATTGGATCGCAAGTATTGAAAGTTTGAGAGGCACTGATGTAATTGTAATAGTTGGAGTGCAATAAATATTTATAATCAGGGGATAAGTTTTGATTCATCTTATATGTACTTTCATATGCCTTATATGCATATATTATGAACTTTCCCCTTATCATTCCATGAATAATTGTGCATATCTGACTGGAATGTCTATATTCTATTTTATATATGCTGTTATATGCAACTAATTTATCGCTTAAGTTTATTTTCTATGTATTCTAAATAAAGTCTTCTGTTTTTATTATACTTCTTACATTTAAGAGTCCCTGGAAATTTAGATTTATTTTAAATAAAGTACATTCTCTATCAGGTAACTTGCATCAATATTTTTTCTTGCATCTGTCACTATATTATTAAAAAAATGTGTTACTAATATAGTAGGGTTTCTACAAGTATACTTTTCATACAAGCTCGTTCTGAAAATTGAACCATACAATATTGAAAAATAAATCATTCTAGACATACAAAAGATGTTATAAATGTTTTGAAAGTACTCCAGACTTGGTTTGATATATATAAATACATTTTTATTAGGGGGCAGAATGAAAATATATTTTGGAGGATCAGCAGATACATGTTTGTTTTTTAAGATTGGAAGACAAAATTTCAGATTTGTATTATTCTCACTGGACATCCTGATCTCCAAATCTTACAACATTTTCCTTAAAAAAAATGTATACATATGATATTACATATCTTATATTCTAGACACAAAAAATCCGTCTGAGCTTATGTATCTTACTAACTAATACTTTTCCAATATTTTTTTCTTTTACGATTCGGCTCAATTTTTTATTTCATTTTATTGCGTGATTTGTTTCCCTGCAAAGATGACAAACATTGAATCTTTAAAGTAGCAGCGTCTCCATTGTGTGTATGTGGATGAGAAATAACAAGGAAGCTACTGAAAGCGGAATATTACTATTCCTTCCGCAGACTTACAAAATCTAGGAATTTTCAGTATGGTAGGATTATTTATAGTTATTCGGCTTCATTTTTATTTTAAGTAATTGAAATTCGCCAATATCTTTTGGGGTGGATTATTTTACTTATGTTAGATTGTTTATATAGTATTTTCTTTACCTATAGTGATCAGGATAACTAGTATCAATATTTAATACGACGGAAATAATTCTAATAAAAAATAATGCGAATGTAAATTTAATTAAAATTCCACAATAAGAAATGTTATTTCTTACGTTTTAAGCAAAAGGATATGTTCGACTGTAGTCAGCTTGTGACGGATCTATTCACGATCCTTCCACTAATCCTCTTGGTAAATCTTTAGGCTATCCATTCGCGTTATTCACAACCAACCCTTTGGTAGAAGAAAATCTTGATATGCAAATTAAGTTAGTATATATAGTCGAAATTTTCTTGCTAGAATAGAGAGTAAGGGAGGAGATAAACCAGAAATCAGGTGATATTTTTACTGGCAGGTATCATCATTGATTCAGTGTGAATAAATACTTATTAAGAGAAAGATTTAGAGTGACGATTGATCACTGAGATTGAAATAATATTAGATTAAATAGGATGGTAGATTAGATCTTACGTACAGTAAGGATCGAGTTTGATAATCTCCTAATATTTAGTGTATTTCGTCGTTGTTCCACTTTCGCGGTTAGTCCCGAGACATTTTCTAACTGTTATTAATTGAATTTGTGTCGTTATATTGTATGAGCTCTAAATAGATTGATTGGATCATGGTGAGTGCTTCTTCCCTAACTCCTGCATATCTAGTTGCCCAAGAAAGAGGCGAAAGCCTCTTACAATCACTGTGCCTTAAAGGTGGCAAGATTAATCCAAGTTTGCTAGTTCAATCCGGATTAGATTCGATAATTTTTTCTGGATGCAACAATCGTAGGCAAGCAAGTCAAATGATTACATGGCTTATCAAAGATCCTTTGAGTATCTCAATTCGGCTATGTTACTTTAGGCAAAATTAAATCACGGCAATATTTAGGATCCGAAGGAAGCTTGCATTAAAATTAATGCAAGTATAAAAAATTGTTAACGAGTGCCGCCATCAGATGCTGCCACTATGAAATGGCTTTCCCATTTGGGGACTTGCCATGTCTATAAGAGCTTTATAGCAAATATCCAGCACATTATAGAAAAAAAAAATGTTAGACAGTAAAATGCTGTGTTAAATATTATATGCTAATGGTTGAACTTATAAACAACAACACATATCTAAATAATAGTACATACAAATAACACTTAAAAAGTTCAGTCAGTAGGATTATTATGTTTTTATACTAGCATACACATTCTATATTCATTATTATAATTTAATTCAATGGTAATGTGCAGTTCCTTTTGCTAAGTTCAATATACATTTTCAAAAAAAAAATATTATTGATTATGTAGCTTAGGATTCTTAATTTCATTTAAAGAACTTAAAACCTGTTACTGAGCAAATAATAAAATTAACAGCTTTAAAGTTACTATGATAAGAATGTATTAACTACTGATATCCATATATATAAAAAGAAAAATGATTCACATACGTAAACACGAAATTTTCGGAGCTTTTGGATCTACAGACTTAAAATTTGGAACTCAAGTCTTTTTTTTTTTTTTTTTTTTTGTTTCGCAAAGATCTACAAAAAACGGGTTTTGCAAAAATTGACTTCCAAGAGTGTTGCGAGGGTCACGTAAGCCGAAATTATTATAAGGGTATTTTTAGATTAAACCTATTGTTTTTTTAATTTAAAATAACTAATTATGGAGTTAATCTAATCTATAGATTTGACATGGACTTTTTACGGATTAGTTTTTCTTATGAGGGTTGATATTTATCAAAATGGTAAATTTGAACTTACACACAAAATTTTTGCAAAAGTATACTAAATGTACAACTTTTAATTCTTACACATACATTAATGCTTTTGTAAATTAATAGCTTAATGAAAGAGGGTTGTTCTCCAAAAACGTGTTACAAAACATTAATCATTTACCTTAGCATGCAAACGAATTTCCATCGTTTTGTAACTTTGCAACATGGTTGCAAATTCAGCGCTTACGCTCATGCGAAATCGGGGTTGTCAACTTGGAGAGTTATCTTTTAAAATTGCTACGATGGTATGTGATAAATTTATTACAGTATCACGAAAACCTTATTTTTTATATGGAGATAAAATAATAATGGAACATTTAACGCAAACTAAATAATTGGCGATTCTTAGACCAGTCAATTTTTTAAACATAATCATAAAATATGTTCATTTTTGATGCAAAGAAACAGGGAAAATGCTAAATGGAATACATTTATCATTTACGCAGTCAAATGTATTGATCTTTTTTTTTTCTCAAACTGAATTGAAATTATCTCCGTTAGATTAGAACAAAAAGTAAATGCATGAATTACCTGAATTAAGTTTATACAATTTTGAATCCAAGTGCTGGATAAAAAAACAACTACGGTATGAAAAAATTAATTTTTTCAACTTAAAAAAAAATTATATATATGTATAAAATAACGGATGAACTCTTATACAAGCAATTTATATTTTTCCATCATTTTAACATACATGAATTAATTACATAGTTTTATAAAAAAAAAAAGTAAAAAAGTTTTATTCTAAATGCATTTAGAAAAAAAATGAATTCATTTAACTTAACATTTTAATAATACCCTAGAGGCTTAATAAAAAAAAAATGATTATTACTTTTCAAAAATAGTTTTGAAGTTCGTGTGCTTCATTTTATACATTTGCTCTTAGCATGTTAATTTGTTCCATCAAAACTTCGGAATGTTTAAAAACGGAAATTCCAAACAATTTTTTACAAAGAAAAAAAATGGGTTTAATTTTTTTTTTCCTTGTGTGTTTTCCAGATAATTGAATATTTAAATCACCTGTTTTTGGCGATGAAGATATTAAATTTAAATTGCAAAACATGTGAATGCGATAAGAATTTTATGATTTTTTTATTAATGATCACCATGAAAATAAACGTGAAAAAAACTAATTACAGAAGTTGTATGGAAATGTAAAATACATGATAGTTCTGAAAACAATTCAATTACCATTTGAACATTTTGTTTGTCTATATCAAAGAGAAAAGTTTTGCATATCTTTCCGAGAAATTTAGAAAAGAATTGTACATAATAGATAATTATGTATCGAAAACTGTTTTTATATACTTATGCATAATTTCATTAAATAAATTTCATAGCAGTACAGAAAAAAAGTTTCGGATATGCAAAGGAATGAATAAAAGGTTTTTGAAACACTTTGTAGATTTATAAAATATTCAAAACTTCCGGAATTTTATATACGTTCTGATCTAGTTTTTGAAATTTATTTAAATTACTCTTTTCTTTTTAAATGAGATTATAAAAATATCAGATGGACTATGAATACTGTAAAGAAATATGAATATAATTTTTAATCTCTTAGGTCATATATAATCTCCAAGGTTATCTTATCACGGTGTCGGGCTGGGTGGCGTTGTTGGTTTGTAGCTGTCCTTGAACGCCTAAGGTTGAGGGTTATACTCCGGGCTAAGTAGGTGGATTTTCACAATGAATAAAATAGACAGGATCCATGTCGTATGATTATGTGGTATGTAAAAGATTGCTAGAAGGCATGTTTGATTTAGGTGATGTTGGCAAAATCAAATTCCTATTACATTTTGCATAATAAAAACCCAATTTCTGGGAAGGAAACTTAGCGTCAAAATTAAATTGTGGCGATTTGTATTCCACCTATATGGAGCCGTTCTAAAAAGTTATACCCATGCCCAGTCAATGTACTAGGTACGCAATGGTAAATACCATTTCGCAGCCCCATTAGGAAAAAAATGTTACCATAGTCATAAGTTCATGAATTTATCTGGTCTTATTTCCAACGCGTTGTTGATTCGAGTTCTACTGCAATTATGGGTCCATTGTGTAGAGGAATCTTGGCGAGTTAAAATTTTCCACATTGTCTTAAAGTGGAATGGTCAACAATAAAACGTTAAACATAGGGATATCTTCTTTTGGACCATAGTACGAAATTACGAGGTTCATCTCCAATAGCTATTCTGCACCTCTAAGTGTATAGTTAAAAAATATTAATTAATCAAAACTAAAAATTATGTCAGCCTCTACATTGTGGCTGTTATGACTCATGCTAAAATAGTAATAAAACCCTGTATAACTTGCAAGTACAAAGAGACGTATTAAGAAGTTTGGACTAAATGAGACAAATATTGGTACATGTGATGTACGAGAATTGGAAGATTTAAATATTTTATAAAGGTCATACACACAGCTACAATATTTAAAAAAGAATCTGTACTGCACCAGAATGCTTCAGCTCCTGCTGCAGTCTGTTATCTGCCTGGAAATTGACTTAGTTACTCATGTTATACCAATTGTCTGTTGTTCTCCTGTGGATATAATCAGATTTCATTTTTATCCGTAGTGAATTCAGTGCAAACGAATACTCATAGCTAGAAAAAATTGAACTGGAGTTGATAGAGTATTCAGAAATTTACAGAAAATGGAGTGCCAATGGCATTGTTATGTAGTGGATTTCTCGGGCAGTGATGAGACTCCAAGGATATACGAGGCGTGATCTAAAAAAAATGTTTTTAAGCAAATAAAAAAATATTTAATAATAATAGAAACAAAGTACAAATGCTTGCACTATGTGGTGGTCACGTTTCTGCGAAATTCCCAAACCCTCTTAGGTCGGTTGGTTGGACCAATGGATGCAGATGGTTGGACCAATTTGTTTAACCCATCTTGATAATAATCAGGTCCTTGGTCATTAAGCCAGCTCTCGGTAGCTGTTTGAGCAATACTGTCTGAAGTGAGCCTTGATAAAGATAAATGTTTCTTCAATCCCCCTAAGCCAACCGATCATCGTTCAATCCAACTCGTCGATCCTTCTGGATTAGTCCTTGAACAGTTACCGTGTTGAGGTTGGACGTTACAGAATTTGAACGTGCGTTTGCTCGCTTCCATATTGCGGATTTCCACTTACCCTTTTCCCATGCAAAAGAACGACACCATTTCGGTACATACTGTCTACTCACACACATTGGCTCATTTCCATACACTTCCACGATTTGTCTGGGAATGTTAGATGGAGACACATCCTTGGTCCATAAGAATCTTTTCAAGGTTCGCGCCTGCATTTGAGACCACTTCTCTGGACATCTTGTCATTACAGTGGCACTTACAGGTCTGAGTACTAACACTATCTGTCCGCACTACCGATGCAGGGAAACTAGAGCCATCTGTCTAACTCTGGGTAAAAATATTCCAGTCTACAATTTCTAATTTCTAAATACTGCTGCTTGTAAACCTTTTTTTGGATCACCCCTCGTATTACTGGTTTATTTAAATGCGAATACATAAGACGACTCACGCACAATTGTAATTCATAGAGCTTAAAGAAAGTTAATAAATTCCGTGTTGACACATTACTTAGAGAAAGTCAATAACGAGCCAGGGTGGCCTACATGACATCAGTCTTCGGCAAATACAAAATCTCCACACTTAGCTCGCTGGTGGAGCTTACCAACCTCTATCTTTGAGGTGCAATCACTGAGTACTCTGGTGCTGCACTCGTGCGGTCGCAGTATCTCGGATCAATGATGTTGACATCTAGCGTTTTAGACGTTTTCTAGAGTTTGTCAGGGTAATCAGAAGATTTTGATCTCAAATTTTAGGTATGATTATTCCAGCCGAGTAGGGAAATGCCCATCATGTATAGGGAATGAAGTACCATAAAATCCGGCGTATAACGCGCACCGGTGTATAACGCGCACCCATACTTTCAAGCTGCATTTTTTTAATTTTGAGGTATGTTCACCGTATAACGCGCACCCCGCTTTTTAAGAAGAAATCTGAAATTTTAGTATACACCGTTCTTATATGTTGAAGTCATTTATTCGAGATATTATGCCACACTTTTGAAATAATAGTATATTTCTAGAACTGGAACTTTTTTAGTTCATAAGGTATATCATTCCTTTTAAATAAACATTATTTCGATATGTGTGAAAGTAAAAAAAAATTATGCTAATCTCTTTAGTTATTTTTAAAGCTATCGTTTTTATACCCGGTGTATAACGCGCACCCTTATATTCCGATCTCATATTTTGTGTTCAAAGTGAGCGTTATACGCCGGATTTTACGGTATGTTGAATTTGTCGAAGTTCAAAGTCCTCGCATTAATGTGTTAAAGTCTAAGGAGTGGGTGTCATCTAAGGTACCGCTTGAACATTTGACCAAGTCTCAAAATGTCTAGGTCCATCTCCTACAAGTTTAGAATAACTTCAAAGTTCGAGATAAATAAAATAATCAAAACGTACAGAAGAAGCAAAGCATTACATAATACCTCCTTGGTAAAAAATTTTAAGTGATGAAGGAAACTAACCTGAAGCAAAAAATATTTAGCGCGCGCACAGGTGTAATAAACAATATTCATTTAACACTTTACAATTACCATTAGTGATAATTGTATTCTTCTTTAACAATTTTGAAGTAATATTTGTTGGAACTATCTCACAAATACACATTTTAAAAATTGTTTTTATGGCTAAATTATTTACAATAAAAACAGATTTCTGTAGAATAGCTTTCCATACACATACTTCACATAAACCTTTCTATAATACATCATAAAAACCTTGAGTCAAAAGAAATATATATATATATATAGTTTATTTCTCAAGTTCCAAGGACTTTCACCTAGCAATAAAAGTCATAAATATCAATTCATACCCTTTAGAAAATTGGGTGCTAACATATCTGAGAATCCTTAGCACTTTCTTTCCAATACGGAGGAGTGAAGACGAGGTTCTAATGTGTTTTAAATTACAGAGAGTTTCTAAAACTAGAACGAATTCGTAGCACTAAATTATAACTGAAGTCATTTCTTTCCACCATAAGGATATATTTTTTTCTCGTAGAATCAGAAAGCGTCTTTTATGTCAGAAAATTGTTTCTTTTTTTAGTTCTATTTGCTTGCTTTTTTTATTATTATTTTGAAGATTTCGCATCTTGAATATGAAGAGTCGAATTCTTGAAATATTGCGAATTTTAAGAGGGTGAAAAATTTCAAAATTATGTAAGCCTTGAGAAAAAAGGTATTATTTTGAAAATGTATTTGGTTATGTAAAAAAGAAACTGAATTTTGTTTCTTCAAGAGAATTATAGTTGAAAAAAATGGTTTTATAAAATACATTTAAATTCAGGAAAAAATCAGATATGATTCAAAAGAATACAAATAATGCATGAAAAACGAGTAACTCATCAATTTGTATAAGAATTTTTGTACATAATCCATCAAAATATTTTACCGTAGTTTAAAGAAATAATTGTAAAAAAAATTAAAACTTAGCTAAATAAGAAAAATGCAATGTTAAATAAAATACTACGTTTTTCTTTCAAATGAAATGTAAATTAACTTTTGATATCTTTAAAAGTATACACATATCTGAATATATTTAAATTTCTTTAAAGTTTAGCACCCAATGTAGTTTTTGTAAAACTAGTTTTTGTAAAATTGCAATCTCAAGTCTTTCCTTAAACATTATTTACTGAAAGCAATAAAAAATAATAACTTAAAACTGAAAATATATAGTTCGCATAAAAAATAAAATTTCCCTTTCGGTGTAATTTGTAAGAGTACATGCAATGCAATTAATGAATTCAAATGATATGCGTTTTAAATTACAAACTTTCTTTTTTTTTAATTATCTTCCTTGTTATGAGTACTGTGTAAGAATGGTGAGCGTGAATAGCTTTGGTAAAATGTACGTGCATTATATATATTTTTTTAAAAAAACGATATACATTTATATTTAATTAGATTTAACTACTGTGTCAATCACACACACACACAATTTTGAAGCATACTTCACGTAGTTGTATAATTCTAATATTATATATGTTTTACTTCAAAGTTTAAATTAAAAGTAATATGCTTATAGAAATAAATTGTCTTATTTCATTCCTGGTTTAAATAATAACAGTACTTTGGAATATTTTTTTTCATACTAGTCAGTTTTGAGATAATCTTTTTTTCTTGATATAATGGTAAGAAAAAATTGAAAATTATTTTTCAGTGTAATGATTTATTACTTATAGGTAATATTTTTAAATACACAACTGGTAATTAATGATAGTTATGAAAGATGAGTCATGCCGAGATTTAATGCATACAGAACCTGTCTATATATTAACACGTTCAATAAAAATCGAATATCGATCTTGACCTCTAATTGATCTTATTTATTTTATGAGTACAATTTATACTTATTTTAGGAATAGGTTTCAAGTGCTGTATCTAATTTTATATTAAGATACAATAAAATACGTTTTCGCTAGTTGAGAAAGAATACAAGAACGTAGCAAACCTTCTAAAATTATATTTTTATCTTTAGTTTTTAACACAGGACAAGTTTCTAATTCCAAAAACACAAAACATGTGTATATTTATTCAAAAAACAATTCTAAAAAATCAAAAATTTATATATCAAATATATATATATATATATATATATGCTGGTTAATCATACAAACACAAAAAATTCCTTACCCCCTTCAGTTTAATTAAAAATCAAAATGTGCTCCAGGATCACAAGAAATATGTACTGAAAAAAGTGTATCCATGAGTAAGCACAAAATCCCAATTAAAGTTTTAACAAACGTATTTTTTATCGAACACTCCAAACAGTATTTGTTAACCTGAAAACTTATTATGCATTGTGCAATTTGCTTTAATGATGGACAGGAAAGCAATCTCAAAGTCAATGAAATTCTGAGAGTCAAAAATCAGTTTGATATTGAAAAAAAATTTTAGATTGACATTGGAAGCGAGGAATAAAAGGCCATTAAAAAGGAAAGTGATCAACATTTGGAGATGTATGATGTATGCCAAGGAGGAAAACATTGTGTTCATAGGTATACTGGTTTTTTTTTTTTTGAAGCACTTATAGATCTTTTTTCTTTTTAATTTTCAACTTTTTAAACATAATTTAATGTATTTATTAGTAAGTGTACTTTACAAAACTACAACGCAGCGTTTTTTTTTAATTTTGTTTTTTTTAAGTATTTTTATTATGAAAAACGAAAAGAGAATTTTCAATTTTATTTATAAGTACAATCATTTTTTCAAAGAAATTATTCCGTGAAATCATTCCCAAGTTTATTTCACTTTCCTTTTAGATTTGGTTAATGAATGTGGTTAAAGCATATTTTTAATTTAAAAGATATTTTTAAGCAGCCCTTAACACTAGATTGCCCAAGGAAGTCATTTTAACTGCTTTTTAATTTCAATTAGAAAAACAATTACGTATATAATGACACCATTTCTTAGACTTTTTTAGAATACATTTTTTTTCACAAGTGAAGTATTTTTTTATTGTTAATATATTTACTAGTAACTTATTATATCACAGTAAATAATATTAAAAATATTGAAAATTAATTTTAATCAAATTTCTTTACACATTAGTTATTCTTTCATAACGCAGTCATTTTGTCTGCTTTTAGGCAATATAGGTATAAACTAAATTTCAATCTTTCTAGTGTTAAAGGCAATTGTAAATATCAAGAACTCAAAAACGGTATCGATATTTAACAAAGAAGGGAAAAATTCTTTAATTAAAAAGTATTTTATTGCACTGTGGAATGGTTCGATTGTTATCATTTTTATGCCGAAATAAAACTATAATCTCCTAGAAATTTTAAAAGATATGAATCAGAAATATAAGGACCTTTAATTTTTGTATTTTAATCTTTCCACAGCCTTTATTGACTATAAATAGATAATGTTTTCTTCAAAATAATGCTTATTTTTAACTTTTAGTAGAAAATTATTAGAAATAGAAACTAGGTATACTAAATATGGAATCAATTAAAAGTTGAAAATTATAATTTTTACTTATGTAAATAAATTATTAATGTACATTTCCCCTAGTTAGTAGTGAAGCAAATTTCTTTTTTTCGGTAATTATCTTGGCAACGAGGGGATAGACTCTTAATTAGATTTTAAGTTCTTGAAGCTTTGAGCAATTTAGATTTTATAAATTTGAAAGTAATAACATTTTTGTTTATTATTATTTTTATTCATTTAAAAAAGATAAGTCTTGAAATGTTTAATATTCTGTCGATTTTCAGATGTTTACTAACAAAGAAAATATATTAATGATATGATTAATTAAAATTCAAATCTATATTTCCATTACATGTAATTTGCAAGGAAAAATTTTTTTAAAATTATATAATGAGTTTCTATAAATTAAGGTAAAATTGTATTTTTTGCTTGTGCTTTGAAATGTATAAGTACAAAGTGCCTTAAATAGCAATGAAAGCATATTTTTCTTATTTTAAGAAAATTTTTAAGTAATATTTTTTAGATTTAATAGAAACTAATAAATAACTATTTAAATTAACTATATTTAAATAAATTAAATTAAAACCATTTCTGAAATAAGACATACATCTAATTAAGTCTGTTTAAATTATAATAAAATTTAAGTCCAACATAAAAAAGAAGTCTAGATTAACATTAAAAAATGATAAGTAATAATTATTTTACATTCATTTAAGAATTAGATAATAATTACTTTAAATTAATTTTAAAAAATTACTTAATTAGTATATAGTTATTAATTAATTGTATTAAAATAGGGAGAAAAATGGGTTTTTTAATAGATGCACATTGATTCTAAATTCCACAACGTTATTGTAGGTTATACGTTATCATTAAGCTCAAATTTTAATACAAATGAATTCAATTTAGTTTTTTAAACAAGAGTTTTCTTTCAAACGTCACACATTGCATGAAATATTTCTTACAACTTAAATTTAAAGAGTGAAAGAGGAATGTTGAGTCAAATTAAATTCATTAAATAATTCTTTTCAATAATTTATTTTATAATTTGACGTTCATTAAATTTATCATCCAAATTAAAATGTTATTTTTATTTTATTAAAGTTAATCTTCTGAAAACATTGTCACAAAATAGCGTAACCGGCTTTTTAACATTTTTAAAACTTTGTGAGAGGATAATTCCATTTGCTGGTTTCTATATTTAACTGTTTCACGTTGAAAACTCCATCGGTTACAATGTTCTCTCAAATACTAATATAATTAAGTTTTGATTCCGGTATGTGCATATAACATTATTAATCTATTTAATCCGTTAAAAAGATGTTTCCAAATGCTACGATATACAGCCAGTAGTGGAAACCTTTCCCGAGCGCGCTTCAACAGAATAATAATAACGATGACAGCATTTAGCAATATTTTTTGAATTAGCATTCCTTTAAGTTTCACGAAATTGAAATTATTTGTAAAATATAATTCTTTAAACAATTAGTTTTATTCAATTAATTTTTATCAATTATAGTTAAATTTTCGTATCGTCTTTCAAAACAATCGTGTAAAAACAATTTCAGATCAACTGAAAAGAAGAGAAAAGCTTCTAAAGTTTCAAGCAAGTGGTTGGCCACACATTTGGTGTCCAATAATAAAACCAAAGTGACTGTATCTGTATTTATTTCAATAAATAGTTTAAATCAATTATTCTTATTAATTACAATTAAATTATTGTGTTGTCATTCGAAACAATCGTGTATAGAAACTTTCAACGGAACTATGAGCTTTAAAACATGAGAAATAAGCTTCTAAAGTTTTGACCGAAACATAGTTACAATTGGAGTTGAAGAAAACCCATTAAAAATATTTTTAAGCGTTTGAAAATCTTAATAATTATTTGCATAACAACAATATGAAAGCGAAACTTTTTGAATATAATTTGTTCTCAGAGTAATGAAGTACTGGGGGAGATAATTATCTTTATATCCATTTATAACCCAAAGCAAATAGGTACATTAATATCCATGCATAAATACATCAGCATCATTCATCAAAAGGAACAAAATGCATTCTGTCATAGCATGATATTGCATCGTAGATTTATCGAGTATCTTTTTCTACGTAATACGCAGTGATGCACAAAATTTCGTGGTGCTGTAGTAGGACAGGTAACTACGAATTCACCATTCACGAGATTTATCGTAGTAATTCGGAACGCTATCGAGCCAACTGCTGAATATTTAACGAAAATATATTCCAAGCTGTGTGAAAAGGAACTCTGTGCTCAGATTTCGGTGTTCATTGAGTAATATGTGACAGTAACTTGAGTTTCGCTTTCCAATAATTTTTCATATTTGAGAAGAGAATTCCATGAACACCATTTTGATATTATATTATATTTTAGAACTTTTATCTAATACATACTACATATTACATATAAAACGATCCAATTCTTCCATTAAATGGTATACATTTTCTGAAGAAGAGTAGGAAACCTCTATACCGACAATGTTAAACTGGCTGTTTTCAATAAATCTTTTACCAAAAAATATTACATGTACATGTTTGAAATTGTTCATACAATTAAAGTACACATTTTTCATTATACTGAAATGAGCTTTCAGCTCATTTTGAAATTTTTCATAATTTAGAAAATATTTTATCAAACATAGTGAAATTTGATCTATTTTTCAAATAAAAAATTTATAAAAAATAAAGTTTTGAGCTTTTTTTTTTTTTACAAAAGGTTAATTTCAGTATATATTAGCCATTATTATAAATATATCATAAAAAATATACACACCTGTGAACAGTAGTTTCTCAGAAAAGGTACAACAAACATCAAAATTTACATTTTGAGAAAAATGGATTTTAATGTATACAGTGAGACTTCTAATCGGCTAGGAAATAAGGAAAAAAAAGGCTCAATTTGCAATAAAGATACATTTTTTGTTCACATCAGACATTCAACTTTTAAGCAAAAACGAAGTACTTTGTTTATATTTTTCGCCTTCAAATGGGCGTGGACAAGTTTCAACGATTATTTAAAAATAGATTTTAAGGGCTTCTAATTACCCCCAGAGGTTAAAGTAAAGTATTTTTAGAAAGGTTCAAATCTATACAATTTGAAAATGTAAAAATCTCAAATTGTTAAAAAAAGGAGATTTTAGCTTTCCAACACCTCTTAAAATAGCCTTTTTTTCGTTTATCGTGGTAGCACCATTGGGAAATTATTCTAATGAAGAAACAAATTTAGTAATTGGATTAATAAAGTACCATTAAGGTATCCAACAAACTTAAAATTGAAAATTTTGCGAAAAATTGACAATTTTTATTTTTATAGACTATTTATTAGCTTTATAAGAGAAGACTAGACTTTTAATAGAAGTGTTTTTGTAAAAGCAGATACCACTACTTTTAGCAAGATGCCACTCTTTAAAAATCGTTTTACTCTAAATGGGTTTTTTTTTAAATGCTAAAACGGAGACAGTTATTACTCACAAGGTTTTGAATATAATTCTGAAATGATATGTGTATGTTCTGTATAATAGTATATGTGTTTTAAACACACAGATTTAATCAATTACAAAATTTACAGTCCTTTATGTGAATATAATCGATAAAGTGATCTAGTTTTTGTAAAAATTAAAGTATCTTTTATTCTAAAAGTCATTTCAAAAATGAATGGTAAAGCAACACATCAAAAGTAAGAAGTTGAAGATTTATTCATACGCGTTTTCTACAGAATGGGCACAGTTTAAATAATTTTTTTTGTAAATTTTTACCAATTTTTTTTCATTTTATTAATAATAATTTATTTTTTTTCTTCTTAATTTTAGCATATTTTTCTTAAAATGTACTAAATAAATCTAAAAAACCACTAAAAAAAATCCCCATATCTCCAATTTAAAAAAAAAAAATTGTGGCAATTAGTTTAAATAATTTTGTTCTGAAATTTCATTAAAAAAAAGATTACACTTAAAAAAAATTTTATATATATATATATATATATATATATATATACATAACTAGCTCTATGACTGCTTACATGTCTTAAACAATTTTTAATTACAAGTTTTTTCCAAGCTAATTTTTTAGTTTGGTTGGCTTCAAAACAGTGCTTTAACGTGCACTCTTTGTTCCTAAGTCTAAGAGTTAGCTATTTTACTAATATGGCTAATTTATTTTTTACTATACTTCTTGATTATAGTTTAATTTTTGCCTTGTTCATTTAAAAGTACACCCAAATAGCTGTAATTTTATAATAAAATATACTGAAGAGTACATTTTATTATTATTGGTAAAACACATACATACATATTTAAGTGACACACTTTACTCCTTACCTCATCATGAGATTTCGATTCATTAGACATACAGACTTAGAACTTATCAGGCATGTTTCTTTTGCTGAGTAAATATTTGCTAAGAACGGGTTTTACAGTAATCGATTCCAAAGAGGGATTCGGGATATTATAGATAAATCTTTCTTGTTTTTGAACTATTAGACCGATAAATTTTAAATTTGACGAACATATTCCTTTCGTTAATTAGACATCCACTAAGAACGGGTTTTATGGAAATTGACTCCGAAAGAAGAGGGATTACGAAGACTTAAAGGACCACTATAATTTTATTTTAAGAACTCTAATCCAGTCCTTTAATCAAGAAGCTAGGACTATAAGATTTATTTTAATAGAATTGAAGACTTGAAAAGTATTATTTAGATATTAAAATAATTTAAAAATAAAATATATTTGAACAACATCATGAAATACCCACAGAAATGGGTGAATAACGACTAGTATACATACAAATATACATATAAGCAATGGGTCACTATCTCAAAAATTATATTTTTTTTTTTTTTTTTTTTTTTTTGTACGTAATGATTTGGTGACAAAAAAAATTGAAGTTAAACGATCAAAAAGATAAAACAAAAATATTATAAAAAGTTACTAGTATAACATGCAGAAATTTTTTTTGGTTTTTAAATAAAGTAATTACTTAATATCGATGGAGAAGATTGATTATATATGATTGATAATTTATATATTATTCATTATAG
Organism: Trichonephila inaurata madagascariensis; assembly: GCA_019973955.1. Lineage (NCBI taxonomy): Eukaryota > Metazoa > Arthropoda > Arachnida > Araneae > Nephilidae > Trichonephila > Trichonephila inaurata. The sequence continues at coordinate 212,548 of BMAV01001094.1, forward strand.
AAATATGTTTGCAACCAAGTTTTAATTAAAAATTACAGAAAAAATTTTAAGGTATCCGACTACGTTCGGAACCGTGATTTTGCAACAGCTAATAATTAGATAATATTTATGATACTTAGTGTCCCTTAGATTATAAAACGTATATAAACTTGTTTTAAGGATGTTATTATAATGAAAAATTATTTAAGTGTAATATTTTGACAAAAAATTAACACAGAATGACCCATTTTCAAAACATTCTTATTTTGTGAAAAAGGCTTCTATTATAATAATATTTATATAATAATATTTATAATAATATACTATTATAATAATATATATAGAGTCTCAACTAGAATTTTTGAAATATATAACTTAGAAGTGGGTTTATCCATGTTTTACGACAACAGAGGGAAGAAGTTTTAAGAAAAAAATGCCGATAATTATTTCAATGGATTGTAACTCTGAAAATAATGTGGATTTTTCAACAGTCATATTTGAGCCTCTGTACAGAAGTTTGAGCTATATACAGGCAAAATACTATTATAATAGAAGCATTTTTCACAAAAGGAGAACATTTTGAAAAAAGGTTATTCTAAGATAATTTTTTGCCAAAATATCGTATTTAAATAATTTTTTGTCATAATGTCCTTAAAACAATTTTATGCAAGCATTTTAATCTAAGTGACACTAAATATCATGGAAATTATCCATTTATGCGCTTTTTTAAAATCACGGTTCCGAACGTAGACGGATACCTTAAAACAAATCAATATAAATGATTTCTGAAAACAATCATCCTCAACTCACTCTCAAACAATCAATCAATTTAAAAGTCACAAGTTAGAATTTTTTTCCGATTGAAAATATGTTAAGCGCTACAACAAAAATTCATCTTTCTAGATTTTAGCCATTTCTTTTCAAAAAATTTTGAATTCCCATCAGTGAAAATGTATTCAAAATGTTGGTCTTTGGTATCAAATAGCTTTTAAAAATAACAAACAATCTTATTCAAAAGAACTAACTTTACATGGTTAAATATTTTAAATTAAATAACTGCGTTTTCCCTAATTTTCAAATATGCATGCATAGAAAGTACAATATATATTGAATTATTTCATCCATATTGCATCATGTTTTCACACAATTTTTGTACTGTTCTGATGAGTAAAATTTCTCTAAGCTATAAAAGTCCAGGTAGCAAGGATTTCACCATTTCTGAGATTTATGGTAGTAATTCAGAAAGTCATCGAACTAACTGCTGAATATTTTTAGCAAGAATGTCCTAAGTTATGAAAGCATGAAGTTTGTTACTTTCAGTATTCGGGATCATTGGGTAAAGTGTGACAGGAGTTTAAGCTAAGATCTTTTGTAATACTCATTAAGAAATAAGATATTTATTGTAAAAAACATTTACGTGCATAGCATGTGTGTGTTCAACTGTATAAATTACTTTCATAAGAATTCTCCTGAAGTATGTATATTTTAGTTTTGGTGTATAACATGAATATTTTTTTAGCACCAAATTTAAAAAACCTTAAATTTTTCTTTTAATGTTACACTTTCCCTGAAAATAAAAAATTTAAATAAATAATAAATTTAAATCATTGAATGCGTTTGAATTAAAATTTATAACAAAAAAATATTAAATGTTTATTGACATTTTTATTTTTCAGATTAAACAAGATATAAAAAGAAAATTATTTTCGAAAATGACTGCTATCGAATATTTTCAGCTCTTCTTTTTAGAGACTAAATCCTTTGTTGAAAGGTTTACTCACTTTTACAATAATTTTCTTTTCTTAATCAGTTATTTTTATCTTTGAAGAAAAATAAATGTAATTAAATATTTGAAATATAGTAAATAAAAGCATAATTTGCTTAATATATTTAACAACAACATCGTTTTTCGCATTTTTTACATCAATTTAAATGGTAAATGTTTCTTTTTTTTAAAATTTTTATCCGTAGTTTATGTTCTTTAAAAATTTTAAACAATACACCAGATTAAGTTTTTTATAAATATAAGAGAATATTTATAAAGAAGCATTTAAAAAAAAATACCACACAATTAATAAATTACATAAATTTTTATAAATAAAAATACAATCAGATAAAAAAATAAGAAATTGCTATTAATGATACTATAAGTCTTATGTCTTAATTTTTAATAAAATTATAGATACTTTTGTAAAAAAATATTTTTGTAAGAATTGAAAAGTACAATAAACTAGACATGTTAAAAAAAGAAGAAGTCAAACATAAATGCAATAAAGTTTTCTGTCGCTTTCCACTCCAATCTAAATTTTATTTCTCTTTTACGTTGTCTACACACAGATAATTGAAATTACTGTAAAATTTACAACTTTCTCTCTCTCTCAAATGGTTAAATATAAATTCTTCTAACTCTTTATTATTTTTTTTAGTGAAAGTGTTTATGCTCATTCATGTGTTTCTTCTCGTTTTTCGGTTGTATTTTGTTAAAAATGAATACAAATATTGAAAATTTTGAAACACATTTCTGGAAAATAATGCATAATTTTTCGACTTGTATTCCGGATAAAGTTATCTTTCAAAACAAGTCTGGGAATTCATGAAATGAATAACATTGTTTTTCATATGACTTTTATCTTTAAACATGGTTGAAAAATACTCCCTTATAGTTTACTTTTTAAACGAAAACCTATTAAAAATAATGTTTTAGTTGCAATTGCTCGTATAAAACTACTTTTCAGCTTGTGTGATTAAATGATAAAATTTAATATCCTAGTGGAAGATATCTGGACGATATGTTATAAGAATATATTTTCATATTCACATTGAACCGCAGTATTTTATCTATCAAAATATTTGTGTTATAAAATAACAAAAAAGAACTCTAAAATTAGTAGACTCTAATATTTACAAAATTTTGTACTTTTTGCAAGCTGTTTTCTAGGCGGCTTAGATGTAGCGTACCAGCTTCGAAAGATTATAGTCGCTGTTTGTGTGTGAAAATTGTAGCCATGCATGTTATATAATTACTTAGCACGTAAGATAAAGTATAATCCGGTATTCTTTTAACACAAAAATTAGGTAGAAATTTATAGTTGCGTGTTATACGCCCGGTATAAAAATGATAGGTTTAAAAATGAAAATGGAAATGTGAGTATGTAAGAAAAAAGACTTCTAGATGTAACAAAATACAGTTTATTTAAAAAAAAATGTCATATACCTTATGAGTTTAAAAAGTCATAGTCAGAGAAGTTTACCCTTTTTGCAAAAGCCTGAGATATACCTCGAGTAAATGACTTTAAAACAAAAGAGCATTGCACACATGCATGTCAGGTTCCTTTGTAAAAAGGAAGGAGCGCGTTATACACCGGAATTTAAGGTGTTATCAGTTTAGCTTTTATACTCTGGACAAAACTACGTCAAGGCAATATTTAGCATTCGACGATATTTAGCAAATCTGGATGCTTGAAGATTTCGTAGCGAAAGGCCACTACTAGATGGTGCCTCTATGAAATGGCTCTCGCATTTGGGGACTAGCCATGTCAGTAAAGACGTAGTTACCAATATGCTGCCCATTCGAAATAAATAAAGGTTTTGTAAACTGTCTATGTTTTTGTCAACTTCTAACAGAAAAATTAAGTCAGTGTTCTGTAAATTTCTTTGAAAAAAAAATATATAAATTTCAATTAAAAACGATAGAAGTCTAATTTATTTATCTTCGAATATGAATATGAATATACTTGCATAAATTTTTTATGTCTTGGGTCTTTTTTGTGGTCGTAGTAGCTTAGTGGTTATCGTTACGAACTCGTCACCAGAACGACTAGGGTTCGAGTTTTTGTATCACTGAGAGCCCATTCAGTAGAGGGGCCTTATGCATGTTAAATCTGGAGAGTTCAAAGTCTTCTCTTAGGTGTGGTAGTTTGAAGAGGGGTTGCCAGCTCAAGTGTCCTTCTTGTCACTTGAACAAGGTCCGTCACCAATAGACCTCATGTTGCTTTTTCGTGCAACATTAATATAATTCTAAAAGCTGTATCACGCGTACCTTTTTGGTACAACTTTTTGGACAAATGTTTTGTCCTATCTGCGGGTGAAGGGTTGCCGTAAAAAAAATCGAAGCCACCATCTTCTTTATGACGTAGGGCGTTGATGAACCCCATTGGCTGGAATTTCAAGCACCTTTTATTTGGAACAACTTTTTCAGGTCACTAGCAAAAAGTTGTTCGAAAGCTATTGCTATGGCAACTGAGTAAAAATTGTTCGTAACATGTATGTGTGATACGGCTTTTACTCAACCTCCCGTTGCTGCAGTGTGGTCGTTAGACAAAAGCGCTCCATGTGTCCATTGTTGTTTTAAGGGGTGACTTCGGTATAAATCTCACTCACTTCAGCTTTACCTTGGCTGTAAAAAATGGACAAAAGAAACTCAGGCGTAGGCGAAAAAATTCTGTTCAACTGATATGCTTAAAATAATATATCTTTAATGATAGGCAATTTGAGATTGACTGTACATACTGTTCTACAATAAATATACTCAGTATTCATTTATTTGCGATTTTATTTCGTATTTTGTTTATGTTTCATTTGCTTTTTTTTAAAGTTTTAATCCAACTTTAAGACATAAAGATGCACAATGTTTTTTTTACTGTACATTCTAAACTTATTTTTTCGAGATTAGATTATTCTTTCGTTTATCATAATTCCTCTTAATATATATATGCGTATTTTTTGTTCACTTTGAATTAGCATTTTCATTTCCTCAACTTATCTTATTCACTTCCGCCAGTCTAAAATATTTTACACGGCACAAAACAAAGACTGTCCATACATCTCGGCCAACAAAGAAAAAGTGAGCCGCCCTGGTATACATTTTATTGTGTTTGTTGCAAAGGATTAAAATGTTTTTCACATTAAACTCTTACGAAATTCTCTGGAAACTTCAAAGCACACTGCGCGCACAATAATTCACTGTAAGCTCTCACTGGGGGAAATAAATACTAGCATCCGGTCTCCTATACTCTGAAGTCACCTAAGCCTGACATTTATCCTCTTTCTAATGGGGTTTAAGCCTGTCTTTTTGTTGCTGGGAGTCCTTAGGCGCAACTTAGTTGCAAAAGATTGTCGTTTTGAAGTGGTTCAGCGTTCCCGGATGAAGTTGTAATACACTTAAGAGTTTAGTGCTTCTTTAACTCAAATAGACGACATATCTTTTTTTTTTGTTAGTTGCAATTGTTTTGTTTTAAAAAAGAAAATATAATCCTGTCATGGGTGTCTGAGTTTTTAGTTAGAGTAGTTAAATAAATATGCATGTGAGTAAAATTTTAAATATATTTATATATTTTAATTAAATATGAATGTAAATTATAAAATCAATGTATAAAAGGACAGTTATTAAAAAGAAGCGTTAAACAATTATTCTATTTATAGGCTTTAACTTTCTAGTTTTATTACAGTGCAAATATTTATACAAGATTCAAAACTTAAAAGATTTATCATAAAATATATGCATATCAACTTCCTTTACATGAGAATTCAGTCAAAAAAAAGTGTGATAAAATAAGTTGAAAAATATATATGTGAAAGAAAAAAAAACTACTTTATTTATTCGAATTTTAGCAGCCACCAATTGCAGGCCACACCCCGAATTCTTAACACATTTCTGTGAAAAATAAAAAAAAAAATATATATATATATATAATGTAAATGATTTATTGTAATATATGATATTTACAAAATAAAAAAATAACTTCAATGATAATTAATAACAACCAAATTATTAATTTATTTCACCAGCATTAAAAAAAATTAAGAGTTTCCATTTGAAAAGGTTGGAAACTCAATTTCCTCCATCCAAAGAAATTTTCAATTCTGAGCCGCATCCGATTTCCTTTAAAATTGTGAAAAAAGAGCAGCTTGAATTCAAATAAACACGGGTATTTATTTAAACATCATTGGCGATAACTTTTTAAAGAGAATATTCAAAATAACAGCTCAAAATACACCTTAACAGTACTAATATATATATGACAGTATTATTTTTATAACTGACATACAGTTTCAATAGTGTCAAAGATTTCTCATACATAGCCACAAAACTTTTTAAAAATATTTTCTAGACCTGGATCTTAGTAAACAAAATGGCTCATTAATAAATATATAAGGCTTGAATTTAGTATTGATGTAAGTAAAACTATTTCTTTCTCCTTGTATGTATAAACATAGTGTTGGATATTTAAACCACAAATTATACCATGTACTGCAGTGCTTCTCAAACTTTCAATACTCGCGACCCAATGTTCAATCATCAATTTCATCTCACCCCCTCCATACAATAACGATGTTTTAAATTCAATAATGTTATACTTTACACTGAAGCTACAGTACGACTTTAACCTCTTATGTGCTACCGACGTATATAAACGTCTCGCCCAGCCAAAGCATCTTCTGGACGTATATATACGTCTTTCCGAAGTACAATCTTTTCTGTGCACTGCTATCCATAAAATTATTCCTAAGGCTTTGGAATACAATAAAGGGACCTTGACAGTATTTGCAAAGGATTTACTAATTTCAGAAGATTTATATTTTTATTCCTTTTTTCCCCCCCCCCTTAAAAAAAGACTTCAAGTTACGCGCTTCTACATGGCAAACCGTGGCATGGAGGACCGAAACGCGTAACTTTTAATCTGCTGTTAAGGAATTAATTATAAACCGTACAAAAAAACCATCAAGCTAAGTTAATACAAACCCAAGGGGGTCACTGATAATTATCAAACTTGTTCTTAGTATTGTTAAATTAATAATAAAATACATTGTGTGTGTGTGCAGTACAGATACCTAAATTAATTGTAAAATATAGCATGCAGTACTAATACATTTATAAGTGTATTGTATCAGTGTAAATGTGTATTTTATATTTTTTTATGTCAGAAAGTATTTTGTTTGCTTACTTTCAGTAAATTAATAATGTTTTGAATAATCTTTAGTTTTCAACTTTTTAATATGCTTGCGCCCCCTTGTAGAGTTATCACGCTCCTCAGTTTGAGAAACGCTGATGTACTGATATATTAAAAAGACCAATAATAAGGACTAAATTAAATCTAATCTGATCTGATCGATCTTTTCTTGATCTAATTTGATATTTTGATCTGAATACAGAATCGAGTACTTATGTAATATACCGTTACCCAATTCGTCAAATGAAAAAACGTCGCCAAAGGCAGCTATATGCAGTCATTAGTGGAAAACTGTCTCCATGCATGAATAAACACAATAATCCTATTCACGCGTACGATGACAACATTTGTCAATAGAATTATGTTTGACGATGTTTGATTTGTTGAAACTAGTTGCCGTTATAATACGTAAGTACTCAGAATCATACTGAAAATGTGGTAAATTGAGTATTATTGTGAAAGAATCATAAATGTATACATTATTGTGTATTTGTAAATTTTTAGTGGTCAGAAATACACAATAATAGCTTAAATGGTTACACTATTTCAATAGATAGCTACATTATAAATGCAAACACAAACTCTTCAATTTCGGATAATGTTAGGGATCTCATTTGAATATAATTTACAAAGCAACGATACCTGCCACAAATTTCAACAAAGAACTAAATACTACCCGTATTATACTGCAATATAATTGATAATATATATATATATATATATATATATATACTATTCTGTTCGAATTAATTGTGACAAACATGTTGTTCTTGTTTGAGTTGGTATGTGATTACTAGTCATGTCCTGAACCACGTCAAACCCCTTATATCTGCCTTTAGGTAGTGTGACTATAATTTATTCATTTTAATGTATCAGGGGCTCAGTTGTAAGCCTTTCAGTGGGCAGCTGATAATTTAAATTTTGCGTTCTGTATAAGACGTGTTATATTTACTTGTTCAAAGATGGATATTACTCCGAGGAACCGTTCTAAATCACTCTCAATGAACACACTTTTATGACTGTGAGAGATATAACTATGGCAGTTGGTGTGATTGAATTAAATGTTTTAAGAACATTTCAAATTCAATGAAACATTGTCTCCAAAAAGAAAAAAAATATGTGAAAGTAGAAAACTACTCCAAGAATTGATGACATTTCAATAAGATGTAGCAAAATAAATCCAAGAATGACAAGTATAGACCTTTGAAGGGATTTATTAGATAATGGTCCTGAAGCGAGTACCTCACCTGCACGGAAAATGCTTCTGGAAGGTGGCTTTAAGGCAAGAATATTGAGGAAAAAACTATTTCTAACTCAGAAAAGGATGAACAAATGTTTAGCATGGGCTAAAAAATACCGATCGTGGACTGTTAAAGACTTGGTAGAAGGAGATATTGAGTGATGAATCATTTATTTGTGCAGGGATGCAAATCAAGTGTAGTTAGACGAAAAAAGATGAAGCTTTATTACCAGATCATTTCCAACAGATTGTAAAATACCCTTCCCAAAAGATGTTTGGGTTTTGTTTTTTTCACAACAAATGGTCCTGGAAGATTAGTTCCACTTAAGTACCAGTTGAATTCTAACAATTATATAGAAATATTATTCAGTAGGATTGTTACATTCATGGAAGTATTTGATAGATCATTTCAACATGACTTGGCTCCTTGTTACAATTCGAATTGGCTTGAAAATTCCACAGACTTAAATCCTATTCAAAACCGATGGCATTTTCTCAAAAATCGATTCGCTAAGATGAATAGCACGACAACAGAACAAATGATAAAAAGGGCTATACTAGTGTGCTTCCAAAATGATGAAATCAAGAACATGTGTGCTTCTCTAGTGGAGTCAATGCCAAGACGGATTGTAAAGGTCATTTCTACTAAAGAAAGAAGTACTTCTTACCAATATACAGATTTTTCAGTCTATTTAAGGTATGCAATGATAAAAAGCT
>BMAV01001094.1:223998-247217 GCA_019973955.1 Trichonephila inaurata madagascariensis
GCCAGTGGCGATGAAAGATGTATTAAATAGTAACTACATTTTTTTTTTCTTTCCTTTCAAAAGTCAAGTGTTTCTATTTCTAACTTTTTTTTCTTCAAAAGTTAGTTTTCAGATTTCTAGTGTTTGTGAAATAGATTAATTTAAATCTTTTGATTCTTTTTCATTATTGTAATGAATTCATCGGATGCAGGTATCATTACTTAATTAAATTATATTCCATTTAATTTCAATAGAGACTACAGAACATACGGGAAATAAATCACGTAATGCAAACTGAAAATTATTTAAATATAAATAGATTAATTTTATTAAAGCTTTTGTTGCTAGGCATTAATTTATAACACACAAATAAATTAATCTACTATTACTTATCAATCAATTTTTTTCTTTTTTTTTTCTTGATATGCTGCATACTGGTAATTAAGGTATCCGACTACGTTCTGACCCGTGATTTTGCAAAAGCGTATAAATGGATAATATTTATGATATTTAGTGTCACTTAGATTATAAAATGTATATAAAATTGTTTTAATGATAGTATTAGAATAAAAATTATTTAAATACGATATTTTGATAAAAAATGAACACAGAATGACCCATTTTCAAAATATTCTCCTTTTGCGAAAAATGTATCTAATATAATAATATTTTGCCTGTATAAAGCTCAGATCTCTGTACAGAGGCTCAAGAAGAATTTTTGAAATATATAACTTTGAAGTGGGCTTATCCATGTTTTACGGCAGCAGAGGGGAGAAATGTTAAGAAAAAAAATGCCGATCATTATTTCAATGGGTTGCAACTCCGAAAATAATGTGCATTTTCCAAAAAAAAATAGTTCAGAATCTCTAGAGAAGTCTTCACTTTATCTAAGCACACACACAAAATATTTTTGTTCTAGAAGCATTTCTTATAAAAGGAGAACATTTTGAAAAAAAGTTATTTTGAGTTAATTTTTTGACAAATATTGTATTTAAATAATTTTTTTTATCAAAATGTCCTTAAAACAGTTTTATACATGTATTCTAATCTAAGTGACACTAAATATCATGAAAATTATCCATTGATGCGCTTTTTTAAAATCACGGTTCCGAACGTAGTCGGATATCTTAAGCCTTTGCAGACACAGAAAGTCCCAAACTGGGAAAACATTTTCATGGTGGCACCATTTAGTGGTGGCTATAGTGAACAAATTTTGATGCTTGAATTAAATGTAATTCAAGCTTTCGCTTGATGCCAAATTTTGCCGTGAGTATCAGAACCAAATGCTTCCGCTCCACAGATCCGAGGTTCAAACCCCTGGCTGGGCATGTTCGACTTAGCCTTTCATGCCTTCACTTGGTCGATAAAAGAATACCAAGCTGGCTTGGGATCTGAACACTATGGTTTTGAATAAGACTGACTACTTGACCGAACCATCTGCGCATGCACACCGTCCCCTTAGATGACGTAAACTGAGATAGGCACAGTAGGCCTTGGCCCTCCCTCATGGGCTGTTGCGCCACTGAGCTCAGTTCAGTTCAGTACCAGAGCCAAATTGATACATCTAGAAATCCATCGACTGCAGCCAAGATAGAAACCACAACCTTGGGCTTACAAACCAGACAAGCTACCTCTAGGCTATCGAGTATACTAATCAAAAGTTATCAAGGCAATAAAGTAAATATGGGGATATTTATGAACGTCCCACTATTAGGCAACACGAGGGCCACGACGAAATTCTTCACCTCGAGATGTAACCCTCTCCGAACTACTTCACCACGCCAACGGGGGGACTTTGAACCTCGACATATTTAACGTGTATCGGCTTCCATTTAAGCGATGGGTCCTCAGTCCTTATGTCCATGACACGCCCACCACAACTTCAGGATCATAACCACAAGGGGAACACTGGCACTCAGTTTTTATAGGAAAAAATTAGGATAATAAATATAAAATACGCAATGTATAACAATAGCGTGTTTATTCTTCAAAACTTGTATCATTAATATTTCATTTCATTTTTTTTATTAACTTTTTTAAAAAAGCATGATTGCCCGCAAACATATAAATAGGGCAGAAAAATAACTATTAATAGAATTTGCATTGAAAAAAAAAATACATACAGAGAAAGAGAATATTCAAATGAAGCATGAGAAACAAAGGATAAAAACACACTAAGGAAGCTGTAAATAATTTATTCTTTAAATACACGTGCACTGACGGCTAAATGAGAAATAAATAAAAAGGAAAGCTATACAAAGTAACTTTGTGCATCAAACAAAAAGCTTAATGCATAAGAACTGCATGTAATCGGATCATAAAAGAATTACAACGGTTTTAATGAGTTACACATTTAAGGTGAAACTTCTTAACAAGAAGTAATATAACTGTGTTATGCACATTAAAACGAACCGACGACATAATTAAAAAAAAAAGGACAATACTCTTTTCCTTTTTCCGTAAAAGTTTTCTATAACATGGAAATTTAAGATTCTGGTTATCTTTTATTCATGTTTGCTTCTGCATTCAAGTTTGAGATAATTAGAAATCAAATATGGCATATGATTTACTAATAGATATCGGAAGATTGTAAGAATTCTTGTATTTATGAATTGTTTAGAAATTATATAAGGACAAAACTTATAAAATTAAATTTGTGGTGTGATTTCCTGTCATATGTTTGAGATAAAGGCATAAAGTTTTCTCTTCAGTAATTTTGTAAAAATATATATTTTTTTTTAATTCTAAAGCGTTACACATTTCAGATCAAATGAATACATTTAAGAAAAACCATTTATAATGATGACTATTTTTTAATTTTAACATACAATGAAAATCGTTTAACTTGGAACTGAGGGGGACTAAAATATTTTTTCATGTTGAAAGATATTGGAAAAAAAACATATATTCAATGGAATTAAGTTTATTAGAGTACATTTTTTCCACGAATATGTATACAGCTTGTAACTAATCAAAATCAATCGAACAAAAATATTCGCAAGAAAATAAAAATTTAATACAAAATTTTCAAATGTTATGAAAAACAAAATAATTATTGAATTTTTGGAAAAAATTCTGATATTTTTCTTCGCAATGTCTTTTTAGCTTAAAATTGTCAAAATATTGTTCGATTTCGTCTTTTTTGTTATTCATTTCACCCTTAAAATGTGCGTCTAAACAACTAAGCATACTTTTCATGATATTCTTCATTTCGGATAACTTGGGAACAAGAGTTGCATTATTCCTCTCATTTTCGTCGTCGGAATCTGCAGCAATGATATTTTTTGAGTTTTTCAGAAGCTAAAAGGATTGTGTGTGCCTTAATTGGAGCTGTACAAACATTACCCTCATTTATTGTATCGGATTCATCCGATGGTACACTAGGACAGTCCAATTATATAGAAACTTGCACAAATATGCTATTCATTGCCATTCCCGCAAAAAATATTTTTTCGTGTTAAGGTATCAGACTACGTTCGGAACCGTGATTTTTCAAAAGCGTATAAATGGATAATATTTATGATATTTAATGTCACTTACATTAGAAAATGTATATAAAATTGTTTTAACAATATTATTACAACAAAAATTATTTAAGTACAATATTTTGACAAAAAATGAACATAGAACGACCCATTTTCAAAATATTCTCCTTTTGTGAAAAATGCTACTATTATAATAATATTTTGCCTGTATATGGCTCAGACTTCTGTACAGAAGCTCAACTAGAATTTTCTAAATATATAACTTAGAAATGGGCTTATCCATGTTTTGCGACAACAGAAGAGAGAAATTTTAAGAAAAAAACACTTATAATTATTACGATTGGTTGTAACTTTAAAAATTATGTGAATTTTTCAAAAAAAAAATAGTTCAGATTCTCTGGAGAAGTCTTTACTTTATATAAGCACACACACACACAAAATATTATTATTTTAGAAGCATTTTTTTATAAAAGAAGAACATTTTTTAAAAAAAGGTTATTCTAAGTTAATTTAATTTGTTTTTGTCAAAATGTCCTTAAAACAATTTTATGTATATATTCTAATCTAAATGACACTAAATATCATGAAAATTATCTATTTATACGCTTTTTCAAAATCAAGGTTCTCAACGTATTCGGATACCTTAAGATATTTTCGTTTCGTATTAAGAGAAAAATGCATGAAAATACATAGTAGTTTTTCGGCAACGCTGAATTATCAGGAATAAATATTAGGTTGGCTTGCAAAAAAAACATGTTCAAACCCACTTTTATATAAATTATTTTATATATTAGCTGTCCTAAGTCAGCAATGTTTTTAATACTGCAGCATCCATTTTATAATTTTTAATCTCGGTTGCTCATATGTCCTTTATTGTGTCATTTTACTACTGTCTATGTGTTTTTCGAATATAATATCGAATGAATGTCGTTTAAGGCTTAAATACTGATGATTTAGAGCAATATATATACTCTGAGTTGTATTTTACTGGAAATTCATAGATTTTTCTCGCCACATTGTTTTTACCTACTTTGTTTCGTCTGTTTTTGTTTTTGTCTCTACCCGTTTGTAGCGTAGTTGTCTCTTGTAACCTTGGCCATTGGGAAAAAAATTAAAGAAAAAAAAATTGAGCAAATTATTATATAAAACTTTAAAAAAAAAGATTTACTTATATAAATTAATGCTATTAATTTTCTTATAAATCCAAACACTTATTATTTAAAAAAAATTTCAGAATTATGTTTTTATTTATTCAATAACGTATTGTAATTTTTAGTAATAATGATGTTATTTGTAATACGAATCGCAAATAAAATCAAAATAAATAAATAATGAAAATGCTTTACACGAAAAGCTAATATTTAACCTAAAATTAAGAAGACTTTGGAAATCTACGTGATCGTACTACCAACAAAATTAAAGAACAATTACTAATTACTTATAATAAGTAGATTTTCATGAAACATGCGAAGACATAATTCTCCTTTTTCCCCGAGAATTGCTTTCGTTTGCCGTTTCTTAATATTATTTACTTTATTATAAGTATTAATAATTAATATCTATTAAATCAGATTATCGGAGACTGTAGGTAATGAAAATTCATTAGCGCTGTTATGTGGGACTAAACACGATTTCTAAATCCGAAAAGCAAAGAATCGTCATTTGGGTACACATTACCAATAGCAAAGTTCTTCACAACAAATTGATGTTTCCAACAAAGAAGCAAATAGAATCGGATTTTCCCTCTTTTTTTCCCTAGGATCTTGTATCGGGAACTTGAACTAATATTTTGATGCTTCCCGGAGTGTTATAATCTATTTAGAGAAGAGCTGATTGAAGAGAAGTTTGGCAAAAATCCAAAACTTCTGACTTCATTAATAGAAAAAAAAGAAGATAGAAACGATACCCTAAGAGGCTTTTTGTATTAAAAAAATAAATAAAAGGAAAACGGCTTCTGATATTCTTTCAATGCGTTACTTCACAAAATGTAGACATCAATACTTTTTCCCCAAGTTGGGGATATCAGAATATGCGCATACTGATTTTCAGAACAGAAGTGCCAAGGAACAAATGAAAATCGAAAGATAGGGAATATTGGATAACCCTAAAGAAAGAGTGATGGTTTTCCGATGACTTTGGATACAGGAGTTTGCTATGAACCAAAAGCAAGCAGAAATACGATCGTATCGGTTAGGGTAGTTTGTTAAAGTTAATATTTATTTTGTGGAAAGTTAATGGGATTTTTGAAAATCAGAAAAAAAAGACTTTAAAAAAAACTATACTTATGGAAGCACTTAAAGAGTAAAAAACAATTGAGATGAATTTTTCTGTACAAAAATTTTATTTATAGATCGTGTTCAAATGAAAGAAACTCGAAGCCTCGCATGCGATCAGTTTTCAGTGTACTTTAGTAAAACAAAGGCGATGGTGAAGTTTTATGTATCGTGCATTCGTATGCCGAAGCAGATTAGTATAACTGCATTCGTAAGGACCTGGTATTCTTTTAACCCTCTAAGCGGTCTGCACGTAAAGTCTTGCCATTCGGAAGATGCCCCGAAAATGCACCTCACGTATTTTTTTGCCATCATGTGGGGTTCTCAAAAGCGGTTGAGCCGTATTTTTGAGAATGGGGCTCGGCCGCTTTTGGGAATCTTGCTTGAAGGCAGAAAAAGCATCTCTGGAATGACGGGATTTTACGTGCAGACCGCTTGGAGGGTTAAAAATAGCTGGCTTGAAAACATGCATCCAAAATGGATCAGTGAGCTGTAAGCAACTTTTTAACGCTGAAAGGGTGTATATTCATCGCAGAAAACGTGATCATGGGTACTTTTTGAGAACTATTTTTCGACATGCAGGAACCTCTATTACTAGAGTTTAAGGAACCGGACGTCTCCATGAATGGTTGACGGTACTTGATAGGCTGCATAAGGCAATCAAAAACCTAGGCATGCTGTTGCCAGGTTTCATCATTTTGTACAACAATGCTTGGTCGCATGTTGCCAAGGTTTGCGTCGAGGCATTGCTGACCAGAGCCTAAAGGTGCCAAGAGATGAATGGTGGTCATTTTCAACATCTGCTAAAATCAGATAAGCGAACTAGCTTACTTCATTTGACGTGTTTCTTTGTAACCTCGAACTATGTTCTCTGGGTCATTTTTATCTGTAGCGCCCTGTACATCATTCAATAACAAAGTCAACGTAATATAAAAAAACAGATACCAAGTCATTTTTCTTATTTTTCTTTGATTTCCAAATAAAATTAACAAATGGTTGAATTAATTAATATTGTATACATAATAAATAGATATATTTTTACAGCTTACCTATCTCAAATTTCAAACGAAGCGCAGTGATATCAGTTTAAATCTTCAAAAAATTTTGCTTTAAAATTTCTATGTATAAAATTTTCTTTCACAATGACACAAATTAGGTAAAGTACTATATACCTGTTGAACAAGAAGTATATCCTAATTATTTTAATAAAATTTGCATTTACAAATATTTTCATTGATTAATTGATTTCATTGAATAATTTTAACACTACTTAAATCATGTAATATAATTTTAAGTGTTTGGTGTTTAGCTGTTAACCTTAACAAGATTGTTTCGTACCGTGCACGCGTTAGGTGATTTGGACGAAAATTTACTCATATTCATGTCAGTCTTTAAGGGCTTTTATTCTTGATCATTGCTGTTTGAAACTTTTGGGAGAAGTGGTCGTTTTATATCCCCTTCCTAGAGAAGAAAGTTATTTTTTAACTGTTTTGTGGTAATGGAGGGTGAATCTTGACATTTTGGGGGCAGGGAAATGTTATTACAAAAGTTTATGGTATTCAAAAATATCTATCTACTTTTCTAATGCATATAATCATTATGTATCATTAATTAGCTATATTACTTTCTTAAAATTAATTCATACAATTTTGATGTAGGAATTTAAATCTAATAAATTGTAGCATTCTATTATGCATTTATGTAAATAATAAAATTATATTTTAATCTTACAAACTAAAAATTCCTTCTCAGACTATATATGACAGAACTTTACTTATTTTTCCGCTTACATAATACTAGGATTAACATACGAAGAAATCGAAAATCCTGTTAGAGTAATGGAAACTCTTGTTGGAATAATTTGTTTATCGACTCAAACCATTCAAAACCTCAACGTTTTTGATCATTTTTTTAAAAATTATTTGAATTCCATTATGCAGAGAAATGAAGAAAAAAAAAAAAAAAGCGCTCATACACAAAATTATATAAATTCTAATTCTCAAAAGCATCATGTAACGAATCGCGCGTGTACATTAGAGGAGAGAAGTACCACCTGTCGTCAGCATTTTAACTTATTTTGAAATTTTGAGCGTTAACGACAAGCAGATTTTTTTTTTCATGGGCATATAAGAAAGCTTCAAAAAACGAAGGAAATATATCGTATATATTTATTTAAGAATACATCGCTTGTTTTATTGAAAGTTAATTGATCCTTATTAAAAGTGTTTTTTCTATATGAAATTTATTTCATTTTAATTCCTGAGCTTATTTTAATAAATTTTACATCCACATTTTCCGCAATATTATTAACCCTTTAACTGTGTCCGACGTATATATATGCCTCGTTAAATCAGAGCTTTGAATGCCCCGGATGTATGCATGCGTATTTCCGAAATGCGCTCATTTCTTATCACTGGTTTTAGTAAAACTATTCCGAACGCTTTGAAATGCAATAAAATGATATTGACAGCGTTTGCTCTAAGGGTTTACTTATTTCGGATAAAAATTTTCTTATCTGCACATTTTCTTTTCCCCCTAACACACCGCATTAGAAAAATGGTGGTAACTTTTAATCGACATTTAAGGGGTTCAATCAAATAACGAATTCGTATATATAGTGAAGTAATATTCTTGGATTTATTAAATTTTTGTATTGGATTATTTTATTTGAATTATTCATTAATGAATTAAGATAAACTTTTTCCTCATGCAAGTCACAAATATATTGCTATTCATATTTGCTACATTCAATATTTAATAAAATATATTTAATAGGATATTTCAGTGCTTCTCAAACTTCCAATGTTGGCGAACCAATATTCAATCATAATTTGCATCGCGCCCCCCTCTATACAATAGCGATATATTAAATACAATAATACTATGGCATTAAACATACAATATTACTTACAACCTCTTAATCCATCAACGTATATTAACGTCTCACTCAGCCACTGTGTTTATTGCCCTCAGACGTATATATACGTCTTTCCGAAGTTATATCCTTTCTGTGAATTGCTATCCATAAAATTATTTCGAAGTCTTTAGGAAGCAATAAAATGACCTTGACAGTGTTTGCGAAGGATTCACTTATTTCAGAGGATGTGATTAAATATTCCTTTTCTACCACCCACCCCCCTCAATACACCCCATACGCTTACCTACGTGCTAAACGGGGGGCATTGGAGAGTGAATTGCATAATTTTTAATCGGCATTTGAGAGATTAATTATAAACAGAACAAATTATCAAGATAAATGTTATTGTTGGCATATAATTTTATACATGACAAATCCATAGGGTCACTGGTAATTATTAAACTTGTCCTTAACTTAGTATTGTTAAGTTAATTATAATATAATTGTGCACTACTGATACATTTATAAGTGTGTTATATTGTAAAGGATAATTTTATTTTTTTATTATGTCAGAATGTATCCGTTTACTTTCAGTAAGTTAATAGTTTTTAAAAGAATTTTTTCGACTTTTCAAGAGGCTCGCGCGCCCCCGTAGAGTTATGACGCCCCCTAGGGGGCTCGCCAAAAAAGTTTGAGAAACACTGCGATATTTTAAAGAAAAAAGAAAATTATAAAGATTAAATTTACCAACAGAGTATTTATCACCATGACAATGCCCTGCTGGTAATTATCCAAATTTTTACAAAATCCGGTAATTCTGCTGAGTAAGCCTTATTATAGGAAAATGCATAACATAAACTAAAACTAAATTCGTTGTGTAATAAAAACACTTTTATCATTGTTTTCTTTCGAATATTTTTCAGAAACAGAAAACTACTAAAATGTTAAGCACCAATTTGAACATAAGTTTTCATTTATAATAAAGCCATACTGAAAATATGAATTTGTCTTAAATCAAGATATACATATTTGCAACAAAAATATATGCAGATTTAAATTTAATATTGGCGAGGGAAAAACTATAAAAACTTTAATTTTTCCTCTAAGGAACCTATTGTTTTTTTTTCCGTTTCCAGAAGATAAATATACAAAAAAGAATAAATATAAAAGAAAAAAAATTGAAACTTATCTCCTGTTATGGCTTTCAATAAATAGCTCACTACCATGATGCTGGGATTATTTTATAAAGTAAATTATATATTTACTGAAGTGTATTTCAAATGTGTAACTAGTAAATTAAATTCTGAACGATTTTGTGTCTTTGTAGCACTGAAAAGTAAATAAAACAGATTAATATTGTCAAATGTATTTTATTTGATATTTAGAAAACAAAAACATATTTGAGGAGGAAATAAATCAAAATCCCAATCGTTATTTTATTATTCTGCCTGTTTCCCCCCCACTGCATAACATTTAATTTATCCGAGGAGAAAAATTTCTTTTTATGATTTAAAATAAAAAAAAAGGATTAAAAAAATGCATTTGAATTGTTGCTCACTATTTGCATTGATAAAACAACATTAATAAAAATATTCCTTACTCTGGAAATCTAATCGAAATCTAATGCTTGCAAAATGATATTACGATTCTTTGCATTTGAGTTAACAGAAATACATTCGGATATATATATATGTTTTTTTTATTTAAAAACTAAACAATAAAGTATTAAATTGCGGTTTCATTTTGAGAAAATAATTTTTTTTTCTCTTTCAAGAATACATTTTTTTTCTGAGAAGAAAGAGAAAGAAATAAATTCCGTACAATAATTTCATGAATAATTTCCACATTTTTTTTTCCTTACCATTTTTCTTGTTTTATTCAAAGAAACCTTTTTTTTTTCAAATCTTATATTTAAATACAAATACCAGATGGACATAAAAGAAAAAAGGCTGACGCTTATTTTTAACATTTTTTACGTCACCAAATTCATTTCAGATTCTAAAAGATTACGATAAATACAAATACATTCTGCAGTGTATAATTTTCGTTTATTTTCTTGATTCAATTGAAAAGTTTTCATAATTGAGTGCAATTATGGAGTTCTCGGTAATTACAGACGATCATGTATTAAATAATTTCACATTTTTTCTGAATAATTAATACTTTTTTTTAAAGTGAAGATTGCTACAAAATAGAACTAAAAAGAATTTTTGTTCTTTGAAAAAAATTTTCGGTAATAAAATCAACCATGGTTTATTAATAAATGCTTGAATAAAAAAGAAAGTTCTTTCTAAAAAATATAAGTTTCGTGGGAAAAT
The DNA here is from genome assembly GCA_019973955.1 of Trichonephila inaurata madagascariensis. Classification (NCBI taxonomy): domain Eukaryota; kingdom Metazoa; phylum Arthropoda; class Arachnida; order Araneae; family Nephilidae; genus Trichonephila; species Trichonephila inaurata. Next base: position 234,911 of record BMAV01001094.1, read on the forward strand.
AAAATTGCTGAGATTAAAAATAAAACAATTATAATTTATCATCATTTATTTTAATTTTGTTATTCCATTAAGCACATTTGCAGTAGCTGGAGGGATGGGTACACCCACTGTACCTATAATGTAAGAAAGGCATTCCCATTTTACAGAAATATTTTATAAATATATACTCAAAAACATAATTTATAGTGTCAAAAGTATATATATATATATTCACATAAGCATATTAAAATTATACATAATATCATATATATATACTCATACATTTATAAAATTTTAATATGCTCCACTTAAGAGGCAGAAATAACTTGAATAATAAAGATTAAGACCTCAAATAACTCTTAAATTAAAAAATTTTCACTTTTTTGAAAAAGATATATGTTAAAGCGTCAAAATATCTGAGTATTTTGATACCAAAATTGTTTTCATGTTTTGAAAACTTCCGAAGTTATTGAGAAATAAGAAGTGAATTTTAAACGAAAACCCTCTCTTTTTTATATTTAACTTCATTTTCGCAGAACAAAAGATTTTAGCTTCCGCGCAGGATTTTTCAGAAACTATTTATATCTATTTGAAATTTTATACACTTGTTCAAAATAAGGCTTTTCATAACGTATACATCAATTTTCAAAAAAAAATTAATGTAATTTTTTTCTTAAAATTTTAAAATTTTCGTTATAATTGTATTTAAAAAATTTTTTTCCATCTAAACTTATTTCAAATTAGTATAACTTCAAAAGGGAACAATTGTATACCAAATAAAATTATTTTTGTAAATTTTGATCAATTTTGTACTTAAGAAACCTGGGCGGGATAAAATACTGATTTCCTTCCATATTTTTAAAAAATTGTCCCATTTTTATTCCTTTATAAATTTTTTTCACAAATTCTTTGAAAATTTGAGGAACGTTGTAAATATATATATGATTATCATGTGGTAAAAATTTCAAAGAAGAAAATGGAAAGAAAAGTGGAGATAAAGAAGTGGATGCTGCAGTATTATAAACATTAACGACTGATGACAACTTTTTATAAAAGTGGGTAGCTTCGTGGGAAGACAAGCTTTCCGTTTTTTTTACAATATTGAGCGAATTGCTACGTAATATATTGGATAAAAGTTCAAAATCCAGTATTAAAAATACAGTTTCATACACAAATATACGCTTAAAAATTCCAAGGTTATGCTCAAATAAAAGAATAATAAGCATGTTATTGTTAGATTCAATAATCCAAATGTAATTTAGTTTCTAAAATCAAAAACAGAGCCTGAATATTAACATTGCCAAAAAAATATAAGTTTTTTATTAAAATAATTTAAAACTCTAAAAGCACGAAGTACACGCACGTATATATATATATTCTGATAATCATGCGATTGATTTTCCAGATTTATTTTTTTGAATGTAATAATATTGATGCGGTACATTGTACGCTTAACCAATGGAATTGATTTCTTTTTGTTTTTGTACTTTTACGTGAATGATCATAGGCACTTTACTAATTAAAGAAACACTATAGTTTTTTTTACCCTTTTTTGCTAAGTGCAATATAAGAAAAAGAGAAGTGCGTCTGATCTTTAAGAATTATTGCCTTCCCACAATGCAACTCAGCCTTTTCGAGACAGAGTAATTATTTGAAATGCCTCCCCAAAAGACAGAGGTAGGTAATTCCCAACTTGAAGTTCCCAAGAAGGGAACCTTCATTTCACCCGAAGAAAACTCTAAAAATATCTCCAATTCCTAGTTTCTCAATTACATCGTGTCTAATACAGCAATTAGTTCAAATCAAAGAAGTATTCAGCTTATCCCGGTCTTCGTACAAGGAGAAAGGAACCGAAACACAGGCTGCATATATACTAAAAAAATCTATTAGAACTTGAATCCTTTATGTGTATCAATTATGGTTCCCCCCCCCCCATTGAAAGTATTAAAATAATACTTATGTATCGTAATTACTTTGAGGGCACACATTTCGATTAGTTTGGGAATAATTTAGATTGTTAAGTAACTAATTAAAATATTAATATGCGAGGCATACATTTTATTGTGAATTGTCTTAATATCTGATACCACAGATACTTTAATTTAAGTTAATCTGATTACATATAATTAAACAATTCAATCAATATTTTCGTTAAGAGAATATAAGTGATATTACTGAGAGAGAGAGACAAGTATTTACAAATTTTTAAGACAAACTGAAATACGTGAAGGTATTTTCAATTATGCGAAAATGAAAACTGTAACAAATTTTCTAACCGTATGAAAACAAACTATCAATTTTAATATGAATTTCATCTAATGCAGCGCTTCTCAAACTTTCTATACTTGCGACCAAATTGTCCATCATATAATTTTCACTGCGCCTCTCTTTCATACAGAAACAATGTATTGAATTCAATAATAATATACTTTGACGTAAAGCTACAAAGCGACTTTAATTATAAACTGTACAAAATATCAAAATAATCATTAAATTTTGTATATAATTTTATGACATGCTCATTCGGTCACTGATAATTATTAAAATTGTTCTTGAGTTAGTACTGTTAAATTAATTATGATACATATCATGCAGTACTGATGCATTTTATAAGTGTAATTTATCAGTGCAAATGTGTGTTTTATTTTTATTATATTAGAATGTATTTTGTTTTGCTTCTTTTCAGTAAATCAATATTTTTTAAAAATAATCTTTTCTTTTTTAATTCTTGATATACTTGCTCTCCCTTGTAGGGTTATCACCCTCCCCCCCCAGAAAGAGAGAGCCCCTTAGTTTAAGAAACACTGAATTAATGAAAGGAAATGTTAATCTCAGGCCTTTAAATATTCTGTGACAATAGTATATAATTAAGTGTATATGACAGTAGTATAGGATAGCAGTTGTTTATATTCAAAATTACATAAAAACAATATAAGTTATACTTTGCCTTGAATAAAACTGGATTTAAAAATTCAATACGATATGATAAAGAAATTAAGTTTTTTAAAATTGCATCTTAATTATCGTCCTAATTAATAAATCCAGTTTATATTTCCACTTTCGACATCGATTTTTTGTATCATGGTTATAGATATAAGTTAATTTAAATACCCCCTCCAAAAAAAATCACTAGATATATTATACATTAAGGTTGTTGGAGTGTTTATTAACGTCACACTCTATGGATTCATGCAAATAACTTAGTAGTTTTGAGTCTCTGTCAAAGGACGAGGACGGCACCTGAGCTGACATCACCCTCCTCTTTAATCAACCATAGCACAGCAACGGGAGAACGTTGAGCTTTGACAAATATAACCTTTAATGTATGCGCTCGTGGCTGCGATAGCCTAGTGATCAAGGTATTGGAATGTCACGAGTTTGCGCCCAGTACCACTAAAGACCCACCGTGTAGGGGAGCGATGCACGTTAAATCTGTCAATAGCTCAAACGTCCTCCCTAGAGTGTGGTGTCGTAGTTGGGAGAGAGAGGTGTCAGCTCAGGTGTCATCCTCATCAATTGACCATAGTTCAAAATTACGAGGTCCATCGCCAAAAGCCCTCTTGTAGCTAAACAGTGCGATGTTAATATTCCCTCACTCGATCGCGCTGGAGTTAATTAGAACACGTTTAACAGACAACATGGAGGCGAAAAAAAAAATTTAGATTTCAGGATCAAATTAGTAGAAATTTTTATTCTTAACCATCATAGTTATCAGAATCTAAGAAAGTCGGGCAGACCAAAATCTTCTGGAATTTTTCGACTCACGGAACGTCCTTTTCCTAGTTTTGTTCCACCTACTCCAAGACATGAAGACCTTTCTCTGGGAAGACACTGCGATATATGTTGTGCTAAAAGAGATAGTAAAGAAAAAATGCAAAGAAAACAGAGTCTGGTTTTATGTGTATTAATTGCAATATTGTACATTATGGTGCCCTTTGCTTCCAAATATGTCACAAAAAAAAGGAATATTTTTTTAAAGCAATACTATTATTATTATTCCTGCTGAAAAAGTATAAATAAATATTTCTGTGGATGAAATGTGTTGATTAGACTATATGTTGCATACTTATTATTTTTTTTTTTAAAATGCCATGTTTTTTTTTTTAAAAGTCTTTTTAAAATAACTTGGTGTTCAAAAGAAATATGCCAATTTGGTCTAATACGATAGGTTAAGATATCATTTTATTTCGGATAAAATAAATTATAGTTATAATCATTAAAAACAATAGTATATGGTATTTTTAAGAAGAACCACTGATTTAAAATGGATATATTGTTCGATTGTATTTAGAACTTGATAGTAATTAAATTGTATTGGCAGGGTTGTAAGGTTCCTATATTTATTTAATAAATATGTATAAATATCTACTTGAAGTCTTAACTTCATATTATTTGAAATAAATTATAAATCTTCAGTAAGAACCTGAAAATAATTAATTGCTTAGAAAAATATACTCCACTAGAAAAATAACTATGCAAAAATATTTTTTTTTTCAAATACGAAGTAAAAGGGACTATATTTTTTTGCAGTTCAGTAATAATTAATATATACTTATGCAACATTTCGTTTATTTATTTCAATTGAAATAAATCGGTATTTTTCCTTATTCCTTCAATGACTTAAGAAATTTAAGCATTACACCCTCGGCGAATTTCGTCAAATAAAAAGACTTCTCCAAATGCTGTCATCTTTATTGTCATTATCAATATTATTTCCGCAGATAAGGAGAAAATGCCTTTCACTATTGGTTACCTATTGCAGTATTTAGCGATGAGATTTTATTTAAAGAAATTTGTCACATAAGTAAATAATTTTGAGTGTGAGCTGAACAAGTATTCATCAAACAAATTAACAAAAAAAAACTAACAAGTTTGATATTTTTATGTATTTATGCTGATGATATATCGCTAATATTAAACTGCATGCAAAAGATTAATCGCCCATTATCGTAAGAATTATGCGAAAATATCTGATACCGCTCTAAAAATATTGAATATGTTGACATTTTCCAGAGGTTGTCAGTTACACAAGGTGCATATTTAAATACCACAAAAGATATTTAAAAAAATCAATCAAAAGAATAAATTTTAATTTGTATCTAAAATTGTTTTTTCATTATTTTTTCCACGCGTTTTTTTTTAATTTTATTTTAAAATTATATATTAGAAAAATTATATTTTCAGCACACACGCACATTTTTAAATATGTTTTCTCATGTATAAGTAGTTACTCATCTTTACATTAATTGTATACCAAAAATAAACAATAAGTGTAATAATAAACTAATACAATAAAGTGTAAAGTTAAAAAAATTATGTTGACAAATTTTAGCACACTATTTAAACAGACATACTTATATACAGAATGAAAAAAAAATTCATACACTTTATACGTTTCATCCAAGTAAATGCACGATTCAAATATTGCGCGTAAGCAATATGTATAAGCCTTGAGACGAATACTGAAAGCCATTATAGGCACGCACAAAATATATTTCCAAGCAATTAATAACAACACCGGTAAACAGAAACATGTACGAGTGGTTCTTTTTTGAATGCCAATGTTGAGTCTACTCATCCAGTTAAACGCTGCAAACTCGGGGAATAATAACGAAGGGAGCCACATACTTGATATGCATAATTAAAACGACTTTGGGAAGCACGAGGCACGAACTATTCCGTGCACTTCTAAGATTAAATACTCATGAATTAAAGCCTTTTGTAATCGACGTCTGTCTATCTGCACAGGATCCAGTGACACTTGTTCGTTTTGCTCGACATGGAGTTTATGCTCCAGTAGACATTTTATAGTAAGGTGCACGATATATTTAGATGGGATATAATCTGAGATAGTAGAGCGAGATATCCAGGTAATGGGATATAATTTTGAAATGAATGTCTCTCGTTCCTACCAAATCTTAAATACTCTTTTAGATTAATAACTTCTGGATTATTATTGTAAGAGTATTTTAATAGCGAAGAGATTTGGAAGTCAGTAAAAGTTCACAATTTCAGGATTGTCGGGACATGCAATATATTTGATGATTTTGAATAAGTTTTAAGTTCTGCAAGTTCCATTTTCGAGCTTTAAACTAAGTCTTAAATTTATTTTCAGTCATTATTTTAATTGATATGAATTATTGTTAAACAAATCTAAAAAGAAATATTGAAATTCATGTAAGGTAAGTAAGATATATATATATATATATATAACTCTAATTCTCTACAAACAAGAGATAATCATCCATCAATCACATTCGAAAAACACATAGACAGTAGGAAAATCATACAATGAAGGACACATGAGCAACCGAGATTAAAAAAATATAAAATGGATGCTGCAGTATTATAAACATTGCTGGCTTAGGACAGCTAATATATAAAATAATTTATATAAAAGTGGGATTGAACGTGGTTTTTGGCCAGCCAACCTTCCCCCTTTATGTAAATAATACTGAGCAAACACCTATTGAAAGTAATAGATAGGAATGTCTAAATCCATTACAAGATAGAGGTAACTTACCTAAAAAATGCACTTAAAAATGCTGAGTCCGGGCTAAATCTGAGTGCAGTAAATAAGTTATTGCCAGATTCTAGACCATAATGCAGATTCAAGGTTTGTGAATGGCTGAAATGTAGCACTTAACAAAAGTATAAAAAGAATATAAATAAAAATTAAAATGATAGTTACAAATTACCATAACTTTAGTGAAACAAGAGTATATATGAATTAAATAACAATATGGAATTTTATCTAATATTAGAGTATGGAGGTAACTATACCTAGGAACTATGTAAATTTATAGTAATAAACTATTATTAATCTAAGAATTTTTAATCCTTACTATTTCGAATTGCTTTATTCATATAACTATTAATACAATTAGTTGGTTATTTCTGATTTAAGCAATATTTAGTAAAATGTTTATAGTTTTTAATTAATTCTGATTTTTTTGACACTAGAAATTTATTGCGTTGTATATAATTGATAACAATATTTCTGAATATAGAAACATGTACATTAATCTCCCAAAGAGGAACTTTTATAATATTGAAATTAAATTCTTTTCTTTTATCATAAATATTAGAGACTATTACATTATCTTTTAATTTGATATGTATATCAAGAAAATTTGCTCTTCATTGTTGCTACTATTTGTCTGTATATTGTTATACATATATATATATATATATTAAATTCTAGATTCATATTTCTGAAAAAAGCCATTTAATTTAAAAACGGTTTTCAAAGAAATCCTTCTAAATAGCTAATAGTTGAATGAATAATTTTAATTTGACATTTTTAAAGTAAGGGTAGTTAGGGTTTTTATTATGTTTGAGATATCAAAATTAGTCTTGAGAGAGAGAGAAAGAAAAAAAACGTATTTATTCTCGTAATTTAAATTCGAATTCTTTTCCAAACATTCATCATTCCATATTCATTTCTGATGTAAATGAATTTTTCTTTTCAGTTGTATAAGCATTCGACAAATAGAGATATTCTTTCCTTCCCTTAGTTCTCACTTTATACACTTTATACTTAATTCATTTGAAAGTTATTAGATTCAGGTTTAAGTATTTTTAAGAAATATGCTTGAAAAAATTAAAGATTTTTAAAGAAATAAACACTTGTCGTAATAATAATTTTAAAAAAATTAAATAATATAAAAGCTGTATTGAGAAACATAAATACAGATGGAGTAACTTAGTATTTTCATATAACAGTAGAAATATCATTTCTGTAATTATTGATGATTAAATACCATCAGAACTTGGAAAAATATGGTATATAATCTGGAAAAAGTTGTAGTAACAACTTCATGAGGAATTAAAATGTTTGAAATTATTATACTTTCAATCTTGAAATATATAAATCAGGGATTTTTAAAAAGAAAGGAACAAGTATTTTACAATATGAAAGTGAAAGCAAAAATCTCTGTACAAATTACATTTAATTAAACTGTGCATATTGTGAGCTAAATTTATTTTTATTTTCGATGCAATGCCCTTCTATATTAGTTAGCTTCAAATAGTGTAACTTTTATTTAGATACCCGTACAATATAATTAATAATGCGTTAAATGTACATTATTTAGAATTAGAGAAGCTATGAATTGGGTTATCTTTCTTAGACAAATATACTATTAGTTTATAACATCTATTTACATGTAAGCAGCATGCGAAAAAATTTAATATTGTTTTTTTTTAACTTTTTTTTTTAGTATGTGTACCTCATTTCACCACAAAATTGGCACATAAGTATCTATCTTAATTTTCTAACCAACTAAACCTAGTTAATTGGAAATAATTATTGATCCCTATTTTTAGTTCAAAATAATTTTACTAGGTCGATCGGCTATGGAAAAAGTACCTCATCTATCTGAACAAAATCTTGCATGAAGTTAATTCAAATCTAACCAATCAATTACTTTATAGATACATATTTTGTAAAGGAACTTTTCAGCTCTTATATAGCAAAGATACTTATTTTTAAGGTATCCTTAAAGGAGTTCCTTTTTAAAATTAGCATTCTAAAACGGTATAAATATATTTACAGAGGTCAGTTTCAATAAATATTAATATTTAACGATCATTATTTCAATAAATTATCTAAACTTTTTCAAAAAACATAAGTATTGATGAAATTTTGGTACTTTTTCCAAAAGTTCTTTAAAGTGGCCAAAGAAAGCGTAATAAACGTGCATTAAAGTAAAAGTTGTTTTATTAAAATAAATTATATGCGATCTAGTGAATATGCTAAGTTTTTAATGTTTTATTAAAATATAAAAAATTTAGTGCCGATTGAATAAATTTTATCAGAAATGTTACATGAGATTGTTAATTAAATAACAAACCGTATTTCAAATATTCACACACTGAGTTTTGACTGAATTTGGTAGTTTGGGTGGTAAAATTTTAGTACTTTTTCTAGAAAATATTATAAATATCAAGTTCAAAAAGTTTAAACTAATGTTTACAATACTTGATATTATATTTACCGAATTACATTTTCAACTTTTTGTGTTACTAGACACACTAGGATGGAGTTTGAACTATTTAAATGCCCACAATTGTGGTAGATTTTAAAAAAAAATCTTCCAGTTTTTCTAATTTTTATACAATTTTTGTAACTCGGCCTACAGATAGCGCAGACACTAAAATAAAATATGTTTTATGACACCAGAAGATTGTTCTACTGAATAATGTGTGACCAGTCCGTGGCACGCGTACCGAAAGTGTGAAACGGCGTAGTTGTAAAAGTGACAAGCTATGATTTAATGAAAAAAATTAAAAATTTAAGGGAAATAATAATAAATAATATCCTTTTTTTTTTACAATTTTATTTAACACAGTTGTATCAGACAAAAACAGATCACCTAAAAATGTGGATAAAGATATCTTTGTGAATAAATTTTTCTTTTTAAGAACATAAAATCAAATATCACTCAAAACTAGATGATACGCACAAAAACCTAATTTTGTTAGCTTTTTCAAGCTAATCTTAATACAGATGATTTGGTAAAAAATACACATTCAAAAGCCACAGTATGTACTGACTATTCAATAATTCTCTAGAGTTAAATCTTTCAAATTTTTTCCTTTTTATTTTATACGTTTAACTGATTAAAACAGTAAAAAGTTCATTGTCAATAAAAACTAAGTTTACACTTTTGTCTTGCTATTATTATAGTATTATAAAATCCTCACTCGCTTAGACTTGCATTAAAAAATGTGATATTTACGTAAAAATTTCATAATAAGCTTATAAGTGACATTTTTTTAAATTTTCATCTTTTTTTTGTTAGAAAATTGTATAGTGACACGCATTATTTTTTATCACAAAATGACACTCTTTCTAAAAAGGTTGGACAACCCTGTTCTACTTAATAAAACAAAGAAACGAAAAATGTGTAGTAGAATCGAAATTGGGCATTTCAATGGATCTTGATACCTTAAATACCGAGTAAGTCAAACGTTCGCTTAAAAAATTATAGAAATGATAATAAAATGCAATTTACAAGATGTTTCTCACAAGGGAGACGGAATTTTTTTACCAAAAAATATTTATAGTCATGCCTGCATTAAATCAAAGAGGTTTGTTATCTATTATAAGTTTCATGCAGAATGGAAGCACCTCGTATCATACCAATCCATTAAAACGATTCCTATTGACTAACTTTGGTGAAGACAGTGATTACTTGAGGTTGTAAGATAGCATGGACGCTTAAATGTGTCTTACAATGCTGTGGATGCATGCTGAATAATTGCTATTGCAAGAATAAATGAATGAAGCACACTTGTTGTCCTGTACATTCTGTTTCGGATTGTCAGCGACTCTACCGGGGATATTTTTAACTAAAAATATTTTTGCCAATAAAAAAAATCCCACTTTCTTCAGAGCCATTTCTTGTAAGCCGCACTTCTTTATCATCATTTCGTCCTTTTTTATGAATTTAAAAAGTTTAAAAGAACTTTTTTCAATAAAACATAGTGGTACATTAGTATATACATAAACCAATATATGCACATAATTAGAGTAAAATGCAATATAAATTTTTGCTATGTCAGTATCGGAGAAAATATATGATTAAGAATTTCTATTGTACTAGCCAAGCACATATCGATTATTTGTAAGAGAAACATTTCTTTAAACAACTAAAAAATGAGCAGGTTACTGATAGTTAAGAAAAAAAGAAAGAAATATTCTGATGGCAGCACTGGTTCTTTTTTGTAGACTTGCAAAGTCTTTTCGATTCTACTGTATTGATTTCGATTCTAGGAAATTTGAAACACTATTTTTATACTCGAAAACACTCTGGACGACTTATTTCAAATATCTTTCTTGGGACAGAAAAAGGAAATGATACACCATCATACCGAAATGTTTCAGTGAAGCTTTTCATGTGCTGTCACATTTCAGAAGTGGTATGTTTGACAGGAAAATAGCGTAGAGTAGATTGAGAGGATTTAAGTGATTCCCTCCTTAGCTCATAAAGTAAACTTAAAGATACTGAATAGGAGGAGGGGATATAACACACATAAATGTTTTAAAAAAATAATTTTTAAGTAAGTTTCTTTTATACAATTTGAAAGTTATCAATTATTTTCTTTTTTATAAACTAAAAGAGAAGAGAGATAAATGCTGAAACATATTTTACTCTAAAAATAATTAGGCATTTTGAATGTTATAAGCAAAGGAAATAAAATGAAATAAATTTTTGATATATATTAAAACAATAGTTGAAAAATAAAATTTGTAATGGATTCTATTCAGGATTCTAGAGCAGTTACGTAACGTACACCCCCGCATCCCCCCATCGTATGGGGGGGGGCAGGATTCAAGGGTCCAAAGCCTGATGGTATGGTTTTGCAATATTTTGTTAGATCCGGCATGGGATCCAAAACCTGATTTAATAGAGGGTGAGGTTAAAATTTTCCATTACTTCAATGTTCTAGAGAATATACTTTTGATGACGTTATATGATTAAAAGATATATTTCTGCAAAGTAAACGTGATTTAAGATAACGCAGGTTACTATTCAAAGTCAAGTAATTTAAGTTTTTAATGGTTAAGAAATTAGTTAGAGAAGCTAATAGTGGAATCACCGTAGTGCAAGTTAATTGAATCCGACGGTCTTTTTAAGAACTAGCAATATTGTTGAGGATTGTCCATTGATAAGTATCGATTTAGATCCTAGATATTTAGATTACTGTTTGAGATGACGTGCACCTACAGCTTAGATTCAATTTAGATAGTGATTTGAAAGTCATAATGTAGTACATCTTTTAAAGAAATACCGCATTATTTTGGTGAGTTCATTTAATTGAAATTTATGAGTACTATTTTCATTTTGGGAACCAAATTTCAATTCCCTAACAAAACACTAAAAATTAATAGTTTCTTTAGATTTAAGATTTACAAATAGAATTCTTAAACATTCACTTTTTTAATGATTCTACAGTGGAAACTAACATATTTAGCCCTTTCCTACTATGCATAAGGTAAATAAATTGCCTAAAGCAATACACCACCATAAAATTTATAACATTTCTTTTTCCTCCTTTACTATGCTATTAATCTTTAAATTGTATGTAACATCAGAAAAAATACTTAACAGAACAATTTTAAAACATCTCATTCTCATTACACGTCCTTCTTACGGTATTATTACTAAAAATATGTGTTATTATAGCAAATTATTTTAAATTCATGCTAGGAAATTTTTCTCATAATTTGGGCAATGAAACAAAAAAAGGCTTTTCTCCCCCATATTCAAAACAAATTTTTTTTCATTTTGCTCTTAAATGAAAATAAGTAACAAAAGAT
>BMAV01001095.1:0-10196 GCA_019973955.1 Trichonephila inaurata madagascariensis
CCTCTCCCCCTCCTGTACCCTTCGGTCTGGGCCCTCTATTGATGTCGCACCCTCTGCCGCGCCATACATTGTCTCGCTCCCGCCAGTCCGAAAGACGCCAAGGCTGGGTGTACAGCTGTATGTTCTCCGACGAGACGGCGCCTCCGAGTTCTGGAAAATGGGCACACAGACATGGCGCCCCTTTTGACAGTCCGGTCCATTGGGCAAAAAGGGTGCCGAAACTCGACCACCCAGCTACGAAATTCCTTCCCAGCCATAAAGGGAACTTCTCGGAATTGTCGCAGCTTCTGTCGGCACGGGATCTGTTGAAAAATAGGGGAAGGAGATATGCTTCGTCACACCGTGATGCATTTCGTAAACCTCGATCTGACTGTCAGATGGCATTAGCAACAACCGTATGCAAATTTTTAATTCCTATTATTAGAACATATGCAATTTTTTTAAACTATGATTTACTGAAACCAAAGTAGAGCTAATTTAGATTTACATTGAAAGAGTTTCTGCATTTACTGGTATATTTACTAATTGAAGAAAAAGAAATCTCAGTGGTTATAGAACCTTGAAGCAAGAAATCGTCTGACTTTCTTGATTAATTTAATCAGTGGTAAACTCTTTTATGAGCTTAATTTCTCAGATTAAAATATGGTAAGACATATTTGCGTATATACAGTTATGGAAAAGGAAGTGTTGAACAAGGCAGACACATAAAATTTATTAACAGAGAGAGAGAGTTAACCCTTGTAAAATATAAATTCCTTAAAAATAAGCAATAAATATATGATATAATTCAAAAACCTTTTTTACTTACTGTTATAACAAAGCAGACGATAAAATAGCACTAAGAACTTTCATTTTAAGTAAAGTGAAAAAAATCAGTTGCTTAGACTTACTGTTCTTTCTAAAATGCTGACAACTGTGTCTTGATTTTGTAGTATTTATACCAAAGACATTATTTTATTTGGCACTTTTTAAAATCCTTTTAACAATAACTAATTTATTGCTAGTTTAACCTAAATTAGAGCTAGTTAAGAAAGCTTTTGTTTATAACCGTTTTTTATGTGCGTCTTTCATATTTTATGACTCTAGTGACATATTATGTGACTCTAGTGACGTCAACTAAGTGAATTTTTTAGATTTAAAATAAGAATTCAATGGAATATTAAACACTTTAAAAATCGACAACTTTTGCTCAATTATTTCTTTTTTATATATATTTAAAAAAATCATTTATAGTTTTGTTTTTGTAAACTTATTTATACAAAATTGCTAACTGCATTTCTTCAGCACTTTTAGAGCATCTGAACATCCGTTAAATTTTAAGTTTCAATTTTTCAGATTTTGTTATTAAAGTATTAAGGCTTTGTTTTAAGATATGTTTATTTCTTAGAACTCTGTTAAGTTATACTTTTAAGGTATTTGACCAGTTGCGAGACCATTTTTTAAAAATATTGCTGAAAATTTATCTTTAAACTCATTTTTTGTTTAATTATAACTGAAAACGTATAAAAGTAGCAAAGAAAAAAAATCCTTCGAATGCCTTTTTTTTAAAGAAATTTATATAATTTTAGGATATATATATATATGTATTTATATATAATATTAAAATTTGACATTTTTTTTCACATCTCGGCAAACACTATAAAATAAATTCTATTGCATAAAATGTGAAACAAAATCTCAGAATTTTACTCAAAAAACAGTTACCTATGCAATGAACAATCATCTTTGAATGATTTCAATTTATCACAAAACTAAGGTTCAAAAAGTATACCAAAAGGAAATTTTTCAAAAATTTTGCATTGATCACAAATAACAACAATCATGAAAATGGTAAATGTACTGTTTTTTTCCTAATCCGTAGTTCAAAACATACATACTATAATAGAAAAAATGATGAAAAACTTCAGGCAATTATCTAAAGAACTTGTTGAGAGATATTATGTTCATCGAGCTATAAAATATGGAAAATTCTGTTTCAGAGAAAAATGAATCTAAAAATTTAAAATCGAAAGCTTAAAAATTACCCTGCTAAAAATCCTAAAACATCTTTATATCAAAAGAATAAACCTTTTTCAAAATTCATATCAGTATTATATATTTGTTTTAAATTCTTGTTTTTTTACTTTTTTGTATCAATTTTATAGTCAAAAAGTTTTTCTTAACGTCTAAATACATTGTTTGTTAAAATACAAATTAGAGACATATAAAAAGCACACTAGAAAAACTTTATTGCATTAAAAAATAATAATTTTTACATAGAAAAACAGGTATATTTTCCTCCTTAGTATCTTAGAGCTTAAAAATATGTAACATAAAATATATTTATATGTGTTATTTTGTCAGTAAATGTTCCCGAAACTTTTCTCTTAAAAAATATTGTTTATCACAAAGCTTATCATAAATTATAATAAAAAACATATAAAGAAAGGCTTTTAAACCTTCCATTTGAATACACTTTGCTTTTTTTTTCATCATTAGTAATTTTGTTTTTTGTGCAGTTTTTCTTTTTTCCCGAGACATTTTACAAATTCTAAGGAGTGTCTTGCAGAAGTTAAATTGTGTCAAATTTTACAAATCCACGGGCAAGACTTTCAGGAAAGAAAGTATTTGCATTTTTAATTAATGGTAATAAACCAATATATCTCAAACTAAAAGGAATTTACGTTAATAATGCACCTAAGCATAATGTTTCAAGTCCAATAATTGTATCTTTATGTAAAAGACTTCATAAAATGTTATTAAGAAATGCTTTCTGAGTAAATTTCCAAATCTTTATGGGTAGATTTTACACTTTCTGGTATTAGACTCAGTATTATTGGCATTAGTTGCTTTAACATTCTCTTTAATGATAGCACCAATGATCAAGCAAATTCCATTAAATTGGCGCTTCTTAGACCTTTCAGATCTTGCTTTAGGCATAATTCCTTAATATTTTGTCTTTGAAAAGAAAGTTTTCTATCAAATATTCTCAAAATTAGAAGATAAATATGAAACGAAAAATCGAGATGCAAGATCATAAGCAAATCGAAAAATGACCACAAATGCATGAAGTTATTACCAAATTTTACTAAAAAATTATAAACTATTTTTTTTAAAAAATTTCACCATGTAGCATAATTATCTTACCAAAATTAATATTTTTTAAATAAATTCAATGAAACACCAAAAAAGAGTAAAAACTATTAAAAAGCAAACACTTCCGGTTTCGATATCTAACAATCAGTTCCTTTTTCTTCTCACTTGATACAAATAATGCCACAACTTCGTAAATAATTTGGGTGCAAAAAATGATAGATATTTTTAAAAAGAAAAAATTCTCAATTTAAAATTTGAAATAAAATTAAAAATTTCATCATTTTCGTCAAAATTGACGTTTTTGCGCTAGTCAAATAACTAACAAAAACTATTTGGTCATGAAAACTAATTAGAAAAAGAACCATTTATATATATATAAACTAAAACAACAGCAATTATTTCAGTTTTACTAACTATAAAGTAATAAATGCAGAGTTCCCACCGATCAACACATAACCAAAAAATTTATTTCACAAGAAGAATAAAAACACATACCGTAAAATCCGGCGTATAACGCGCAATTTAACATAAAAAATAAGGTCGAAATTTACGGGGGCGCGTTATAAGCCGGGTATAATATGAGAGCTTTAAAAGTAAATAAAAAATTGAGGAACATATAACAAATTAGCCTTCTGCATATATCGAAATACTGTTTATTCAAGAGAAATGGCATTCCTTATGAAGTGAAAGGGTTTTAGTTCTAGAAGTACACTACTTTTTCTAAAGTTTGGTATGATACCTCGAATAAATGACTTCAAAACACAAGAGCATTGCACACATATACTTCAGGTTTCTTCGTAATAAATTATAGTGTAAAAATAAAAAACTACGGCTTTAAGTAATCGAAACTAAAGAAAAATTAATTGTTATAATATACTAAGTTCTATTCCAAAATACTGAGTTATAGTGTAAAAATGTAGTACAAAGCACATACACCCCAAGCTTTTACCACAATGACATTAATTTTCTAGTTAATCATTTTATTCTTATATTAAGAATTATTTTTAAAATTTAGTTCGATTACTATAAAAGCATGTTTATTACTGTTTTTAAAATTAATTTAATTTTTTTTTATTTTGATTCTATATAAAAGTTTTTTTATTTTTTAGTTTTAAAAACTTTTTTATTTTTTGTTGAAATTTATCTTTATTTGATATTTGGCCAATTATATGGAGCTGAATTATCATATGCTCTTCAATGGATATTATTAAAACTTCATTATTGTTAATTTATTTCTCACTTAGGGATTTGACCGGGATCCCTGCGTTAGTATTTCAAGATTCCTCTCTATAGATACTGGTTTAACATAAAAATATTCAAGAAAAATATTCAAATGTCAATCGTTGATACTTTTCAACGTATTTGCTAAATTTAATTCTTCTATATACGTAAACTATTAAATATCAAAGTAAAAAAATATTTAAAGCAGAACATCATTTATTTTAAACGATTGCTACAGTTTAATTGTTTAATTCTAAACAATTGCTTTTAAACGTATATAAATATATATATATATATAATATATACTATTAATATTGCATATTAATTTATAATATCTAATATATATATATATATATATATATATATATATATATATATATATTATATATATATATATATATATATTTTGTTTATAAAATTAAAAATATTTATAGATTAAACTTTTTTTATTTATAGACCCCTTGCCATGTTTTTCGGTATGGGGTAGACCCCTGCTTAGTTAATATTGAATTTTTGTAAATGTATCAACTTATGTGTCTTTTTGACAGCTACTACTGCTACTACTACTAGTACTACTACTTTAAAAGAATTAAATTTATAACTAATGAAGTATAGAGTTAAAAGTTTAAAAAGCGTATGTTAATTAATTAAATTAAAAGTTAATTAATATATAAAATAACTGTTAAATAAAAATAACCAAACAACACACAATTGATTTTAATGGGAGGGATGAATCTAGCTCTACAATAACAAATTTTAAAACATTTAGAATCAATCTTGTCAGGTTTAACCTTAAATCTTTTCCTGTTAGTAGTGTCCAGTTTCTTTTTTTGGAGATTGGCAACTGCGCCGAAACTCCTTCTTACTAGGAAAAATTATTAATAACTTCCTCACGATATTCCATAATTCGGGATAAATAACAGGTTTGCTTTTTTAAAGCCAAAATTGCTGGCATCCGTTTCTAAACTTTAAAATATTCATTGGTGCATATCACGATCAGTTCCTGTTGTCATGTGACATTTTTTTCAATATGACGATGTAAATTCATTGCCTACTGTGGTATTACTATAGTCAAAGCATTCTCAAACCTGTTTTCAAAATCTGAATAAAAGGCAGTTAAAGGTTAAACATTAGGTTAAAACGTGCTGACAGTGCGGATTGTCTGGGTCAATTTGAGAAAATTCCGGACCTCCAGTATTATACTTCTTTGGAAAGAAACGCTGAAATGGTTCCTATTTTTAAAAAAATTATGCTGTCACCTTGCAAGGGCAAATTAACTTTATTAAATTTAGTAAATAAATCTGCTAAATAAGTAAAATTTGTTTCCACTTGATTAAATTTTCTTTTCAAATTAAAGTCCCGATCTAGTTTAATGAGAGCCAATAACACATAGACCCCATCTCATTGACTCCCAAATTATTTTTTTGCTGACGAGGACCCCTTGCAGGTCGTCATAGACCCCTGGAAGTCTATATAGACCACTTTAGGAATCACTGAGTTAGAACATAAATTATTTTTTTTCACATGCACGAGTCTTTTGTTTTTTTTTGTTTCCATTTTCAGAAACACTAGACTTATACTATGGTAAGAAATTGCTAACGCACCCACCCTACCATTTCTCACATAAAGAACACTTTTTTTTTTGTTTTATTTGAATTAACCACAAGTCTATTCGCGGTCTTAGGGTTACAACTTAATCTTTTAATCGCTTATTTTGGAATTAGTCGCCAAATCTGGAAATGGCGTATGGAATTAGTCACCAAATCTTAAAATGATTTGTGCAATAAGTCGTCAAATCTGGAAGTGGTATACGGAATTAGTCGTCAAGTCTATAAATAGTATTCCTAATTATCCTGATCAGGACATTGGAACAAAGTTATGAAATTATTTTATTGTCATCGGTCCTTGACAAGTGTGCAAAATTTCGAATTAATCTAACCTTTTAAAGAGGGTAAAAATCGAGTTCAAATATTCCGTTACATACAAGTGAAACTTTAAAAAGCGTGTTAAAAAAGGGGTTGCGCGTTATACAGCGAATATACCTAAAATTAAAAACGCAGCTTGAAAGTATAGTTGCGCGTTATATGCCGGTGCGCGCTATGCATCGGATTTTACGCAATTTTTATACTTTAACCCTTTATCTACCACATTATAATTTATAGCAGTTTTTTCATGCAATTTTTTTTTGAATCACTTCATTACAAATTTAGGGATATACATAAAAAGAATATTCAACTTTGGGAAATTCAATCCGTTAGAGCTATTTAATTCATTAAAGATATCCAACTGTAAAATTAATTATATACACTGTTCCCTTAAAATAAATAGTCAAATCATTTTCTATAATCTTCATTAATATACAAAAAAAAAAAGGACACTTTTTGACATTAACTACTTTTTCGGAACAAAAATAACAGCGTTCGCAATCCGCTGAAAATGCAATTTCTGCTATAAAACTATTTGCCTTCCCCGCTAAAATGCTCCTCTTAGAACCCGTGCTGCCATATATATTGGAGGAGTGGATTTTAAAAAATATTCCTGCTAAATACCGTCAGAGTATTCGTAAAAGTGATTATTCTATGTAATTTTAAAGTGAGTGGTACTTATAAGTACCTCCGGTAGATAAAGGGTTAAAACCCTCGATATCTTAATTGAATTATTAATATTCATACATTGTCCTCGTAGGCCCAGTAGCCGAGTGGTAGCATATCGCACTTCCACACCATAGGTTCGGGGTTCTATCCTCGGACTAGGCAAGATCGACTCAGCCTTTCATCCCTTCTGTGGGTCGATAAATGAGTACCAAACTTGCTTGGGGACTAAGACACTGGGGATTTCGCTTCAGATTGACCACCTGTTCGCGACATCTGCTCATGCACCTCATCTCCCAATGGTCACTTACACAGGGATGGTGTACCACAGTGGGCCTTGGCCCTCATGGACTATTGCTCTACTGTAGTGGTTCTCAAACTGAGCGCGCCCTTAGAGGGGCGTGATAACCCAACAAGCGTATCGAAAAGTCACAAATAAAACTTTATTTAAAAATATTATTCATTTGCTGAAAGGAAGCAAAACAAAATACATTCTGACATAATAAAAGAATAAAATGCGCATTTACACAGATATAATATACATATAAATATATCAGTACTGCACACAGTATTTCATAATTATACTTTAACAACACTAAGTTAAGAACAAGTTTACTAATAACCAGTGACCCACAATGAGCCTGTCATATATAAAATTATATACAAGAATTAGCACTTATTTTGATACTTTATACGGTTTGTAATTAAATTCACATTGTAGATTTACGTCAAAGTACATTATTATTGAATTCAATACGTTTTATTGTTTGGATGTGGGAGCTGGGCGAGGAGAAATTTATGACAGAATATTAGGTCGCAAGTATTCAAAGTTTGAGAAGTACTGCGTTACTGAGTTTGAGTTTTATATATTGTCCATAAAGCTGATAATCAAAGCCAATCCTTCTTTTCATTAAGCTGTTTTTGTGACCTGTACGAACGACTTTGTTGCTCTTTTATGGTTTTTTATTTGTGAATATTTATTAATAACAACTTGTGTTGAAAATTTATAAGTTTGGTTTTAAGAATTATAAAATGCATTATGTGGCAACAAGCTTTTTTTTTAACTAAAAAAAGGACTTGAACGTAATCATTTTATTGAATAAGCTTGTTGTTGACTTATTTCTTTTAGCTACTCAAATATATTTTTTACATTGAAAAAGATGAATTGAAAGGTGAGAAACACGAATATTGCTTCAAATTTCCAGGTACAAATCAATACTTCTTTGAATGCTATGGAATTCCAAATAGATTTGTTAAATATAATATTAAAAAATTGTACTTTAATAAAAGCGATGAATGAGAAGTACAATGGAACCTCATTTAAAGAGTATAATTCGTTCCAAAATTTTACTTGTTAAGCAAAATAATTTTTTCCGCCTCAGGATATAATGTGAGAATGCGTTCCATGTGACGAAAAAAAAATACTTAAAAAAAGAGTATGAATCCTATTTATCTTTTCTGTATCGCAGAATGAAAAAGTATGCAATGCGAATTCGATTTTCAGCTACCTAAAATTAAAAATAACAATAATATATAATCGAAAAAAATTTATTCTTTATTATTATTGTTAGAAAGCTTTTCTACACATGTTTGCTTTTGCTAATAGTTTAAACTTTGATGATAAGGTGGTGCAGTATTTTCATTAAATAATTGCTTCTCAGTATACGTTGCAACAGTGTCCCATGCTTTTAACAATTCCTTAACTGTGCTGGAAGATTTTGGCTCTTAGCTCTATTGCTTATTCCTCCTCAAATAAACTTTCCTTCACTATACATATATAGTTTTGGTGAAACACAAAGAAATTCCGCGCGAGAGAGATCTTCAGTGGTAAATAGGATCCTTTGATATTGAAGTGGTGCGCTTATTCGGAGGACAGAACTGATACCTATAGATCCGTAAGCGCGCAACATACCACTAGACCAAAATGATCACTTCAGTCCGGACCTGTTACTGGCTTATATAAATGATATCACTACACACTCCCTCACCAGTGAGTAGGTGGATAGGCGAACGAATGATATAGTTGTTATGGCGAGCGTGTGAGTTGTTGTTGTTAATTGGAGGAATTGCGTCAAGTGCGTCTGAAGACTTTGTTTTGCTGCCTCAAGTGAGTCTGACGAGTTTGCTGCGTCAAGAGAGTCTAATGAGGAGTTTTTTTGTGGTTGCTTTTTTTGCGGGTAGATGGCACCACGAAAGTTCAGAAGGTTATGATTTTCTTAATTCGGCCAGGGTCACCAATGAAGTGGCGTGCTTATCCGGAGGACATAGATCCGTAATTGCGTAACATACCACTAGATCAAACTGATCATTTCAGTTCGGAGGCTGTTACTGTCTTACATTGATGATACAGCTACAATATCATCACGGCACTTTTGTAAAAGCAGATCCCTCAGTTGGTTGTCACTTTACTCTAAATTTTGCTCATTCTTCGTTTATCCCTTTTAGTTTTTGACTGTCTTGTTGATTCTCAGTTCGAAAGTGTCAAAGATTTGGATTCCATGTCATCCCCTCTCTTCTACGTGCTCACTTTCTTTTACGTTTTGACTTCAAGTTAATTTCCGATTGCCCCCCCTTTTCTTCAATATAACCTGAATCACTTGATTTTGAACTCTTTTCAAAGACAGAAAAAGAGTGGTTTAACCTCTATATATTCACGAAGCATTTATACTCATTATGCGAAACTTTGTTCGTTAAGGAAATACTTAATAAAAAGGAAGGAAATGCTTAATACTTTTTAAATATTTAATTGTGCCCTACGTTCTGATACATAAATTTGAGGCTGTCTACTGTGACTCAAACGCAGCAGACGATTTTAAATTTCGTTGTTGGTGCTCATCTGCAAAATTTTTTGATAATTGTTGTCTCTCTTTTCATGAATGCAGTTATAAATCAGTCAGAGTTTTTTTTAGAGAGAATGAATATCGAACAGAAGAGTGTAGTACTTATTTCTCTGCATCAAAAAAAAAAGAGCCAATCGGAAAGTTTTAAGGCTTTGAGCATTTGATATCAAAAGGTTATTAATTTAAGAACAATTAAGAGATTTTCGAGATTAACAACATTCCAGACCCATATCAGGGGTTCCCACCTTGAGAACAACAACCCCTTCAAAGCAGTCAGAACGGGAAATTTGTCGAAATTTTATCGAAAGAAGACTCTTCTTGTTAAACCAGTGCTTCTCAAACTTTCAATATTCGCTACCTAATATTCAATCATAAATTTCATTGCCCCCCTCCTGTACAATAACAATGTATTGAATTAAAAAAAAATAGTTTGACACTAAAAACTACAATACGACTTTAGCCTTTCCCC
>BMAV01001096.1:0-40833 GCA_019973955.1 Trichonephila inaurata madagascariensis
CTCTATTATTCGCTTTCCATTTGGTCCAGAACATAACAAAAGTATATTTCACAATCTTCAAGGTAGCTCAGAATGGTCTGAACCTCTACAACAAGCTTTTCTACAGAAATTATATTACGCAAAGTATTGAATGAAGAGAGCGAGTCAGTGCAGATAAGTTTTCTTAGTAGAAGATAAAAGGACTCTTGTTGATGAGGAGGAGGATTATTAAAAATGCTTCCGTCTCTCTTTAAGGTATCGGATCACGTTGAAAATGACCAAATTCGGTTGACAGATATTTTGTTTTTTATTTTATTGAATAGAGCTATCTTTTGGCCTTACAACTCATACTTTGTTTTGTTTCTACGTTACCTAGAGGCCAAGTTACAATCAGTTTTATAAAGTGAGAAAAACCGGAATTGGGTCTTTGATCTACTAGAAGTGGGCATTTAAAATATTCAAAATATATCATGGTGAGTCTGATAAATCAAAATTTTACGAATATATTTCTATAAAACTTTTTGAACATGATATTTATATCATTTTCTAGATAATGTACTAAAATATTTTTTATTCTATGAATACTTTTTGAGTTATGGCTTGTTACTTATAAATAATGTTTTCATAAAGAATGTGACTTTTCTTACAATGTTTACTCAATCAGCTCTAAAACTTTAAAATTTTAATAAAACATTAAAATTTTAGTACATTTTCTAGATAAACGCACCTGATTTGATTTAGTAATTCTTTTACTAATATAAGTTTATTATTTTTTCTTTAACTGCTTTTTGAAGTTTTATAAAAATATTGCTAAAATTTCACATATAATTGTGATTTTTGTGAAATTTAGGCAATTTATTTTAAATATTGTTAGTTAAATATTGGTATTTATTGGTATTGAGTCCTAAAAAGCATTTATAATGTTTAAACATGCTATTTTGTCAAAAAGTTCTCCGAACGTGTTCGGATACCTTAAATGTAGTGTCTCCCTCTGTTTCTTTATTGCGCATGCGCGTGCAGAGAAAAAGTTACTTCTTCAACTGATTTCACCTTAGAGACAAATTTAAATTTGGCTACAATCCAAACTAAAATTTATCTCCTGTATTTAGAAACGGGGAATATTTATTTCTAAATAGGAAAAAATTGTCAACATTAGTAATATCATGTTTATTTATGCTATTCAATTCTGTCAGAATCAATCCATTCTTGGTATAAAAATTTCCATATTTTATCCCTCAAAAAACTTACAGCAATGCTGACTGGATTTTTAAAATGCGTGTTACAATGTAAAAATATATGAATAAATAAATTATTTTCTTATACTTTAAGAATCTGATACACTAAACCGATAACCTCAACTAAAGAATAATCTCATGAAACACAAGTACTGTGAGATTTAGGCTGGCATTATAAACAGTAAATCAATCAGCAACATTTTTTATTAAGAGCTTCAGTAAGATAGGGAAATTATACTGTTTATTCTTTTCAATAAGACTTAAATTTTGTGCGTTAATGAGTGAGTGAGTGTTTATTAACGTCGCACAAAAAAGCAACACGTGGGTTATTGGTGACGGACCTCGTAATTTTGAGCCACAAGTGACGTAGACCAGGGGGTCCAACCCACAGCCCGGGGGCCGTATGTGACCCACGTTGAAGAATTTGGGGGCCCGCGACATTTTTTACAAATTCAACAATAACAAAATTCGACTTTGCAATTCAACAACAGCAACTTACAATAACAAAATTCGGCTATTGTGTACGATATTTTTGTTTAAAGATTTTTTTTGTAAAAAAATAAATCCCATAACTGTTATAATTTTATTACGTTGCTTCTGTTACTGCTAATCTCTTTTTTTTTCTAAATTGAAATTTATCAAACATAATTCATGCTCAAACTTAACGAACGAAAACCTGCAACATCAATTACGATACGCAAATACACATGCATTGAGATCGACTTGCAAAATCTAAGTGAAAGAGTTGAGAAACAGATATCTCGCTAATTAAATAAATTAAACATTATTTGATCATTGCATTATTATTATTAAATTATCTATGTTTGTATATACATGAAAAAAAAATGAAAACAATAATAATATATCAGTCTGTCTAAAATATTCACTCCAAAAAAATGTTTGTAATGGATCTAAATCTAATATAAAGATATACATTTTTATATGTGGCCTGCGGGATTGTAAAGTTCTTCCGAAGTTGCCCGGGAGGTCATTTGAGTTGGCCACCCTGACGTAGATGACACATGAGCTGGGACCTCCTCTCCAAACTACCACACCATACCAAACGGCGGATTTAGAGCCTCAAAACACTTAACGTGCATCGACCTCTTACACTGTGGGTGTTCATTGGTACTGGGAAAACGTTTCGTAAACTGTGGGGCACGCTCCCCTGGGGGGCATGATACGGGGGCCCTGGAGGCATGATACGGCCTACACGGGGGAGCGAGCTTATCAAAAATTTGAGAATAAAGCATTATTTTAAAATTATTTATTCTAAAGAAGCACAGTAAAATATATATTCTGATGTAATAAAAAATAAAATACACATCTACGCTGATGTAATATAAAATACATATAAGTGTATCACATGCAGTACCGAACAATGTATATTTGATTATAAATTTATCAATACCAACAACAAAATACTTATTCTATAAACTACTAAACTAACATAGTATTTATCCTATTACTTAAAAGTAACTTCCTTAAAATATGTGTATTACATAAAAATAATATTTACTAAATTTAACACTTATCTTGATAATTCGTACAGTTATTAATTAAGGTCATATTGTAGCTTTAGCTTCAAAATTTATTATTATTGCATTAAATTATTTTATTGTATGGAAGAGTACGATGAAAATTATGATTAAAAATTTGGTCGAAGTATTTAAAGTTTGAGAAGCTTTGCACAAGGACATGAATTCAAGACCCAGAATCCACGAATTTCTGACCATAACCACTAGGTTTCCGTGACCACTAAATCTTGAGCGCAAATGATAGCAAAATCAATTGTATGATCTTAGATATTTTGAATACTGTTTGTATAGTTCATATAAAGTATTATGCAAAATGAAAATAAATTTTAAAAAATCAATTCCTTTTATATTTAAAACTAAAAAAAAGAATTTTTTTTATATAAATAGTTTTATCCCAAAGTTGAAGGCTGATAAACAACGGATTTCTGACTTATGAAGTAAGTTAACCACATTCTTGATCTATGTATAATTATTTCGAAAATAATTTTCCGTAATGATGTATTACGAACATCAGTTATACCTAATATTGTTTTGAAACGTTCCTCGTACTTTTTTCAGCAAAAAATTCCCCACTTATATTATTTTTACTAATACTTGCGCTAATATTATCTCAAGAATTTTAATTTTTTTTTTAAACCCCCTTTAACTGTCAAATTATTTTGATGATTTGGGTACATAAATTGTCAATATTTTTTCATGAGAGTTAAGGTATCCGACTACGTTCGGAACCGTGATTTTGCAAAAGCGTATAAATGGATAACATTTATGATATTTAGGTCACTTGGGATTATAAAATGTATACAAAATTGTTTTAAGAATAGTATTACAATAAAAATTTTTTAAATACAATATTTTTGAAAAAATTAACATAGAATGACCCATTTTAAAAAATTTTCTCCTTTTGTAAAAAAATGCTTCTATTATAAAAAATTTTCGCCTGTATGTAGCCCCCCAGACCTTTGTAAAAAGGTTCAACTAAAAATTTTTTGAAATATACAAAAGAAGTTGGTTTATCCATGTTTTTACGACAACAGGGGGGAAAAATTTTTTAAAAAAAAACGCCGAAAATTTTACTTAAATGGGTTGTAACCAAAAAAATAAGGGTTTTTTTCAAAAATCAAAATTTGGGCCCCCCCGGTACAGATTAAAAAAAATTTTATTAGAATAGAAGCATTTTTCCCCCAAAAGGGGAGAAAAAATTTTTAAAAAAAGGTTATTCTAAGTTAATTTTTGGAGAAATATTGTTTTTTAAAAAAAAAAAATTTTGCCAAAATGTCCTTAAAAACAATTTTATAAAATGTATTCTAATCTAAGTGACACTAAATATCATGAAAATTATCCATTTATGCCCCTTTTTAAAAATCACGGTTCCTAACGTGTCGGATCCCCCAAGTTTGGAAAGCTAAAATCTTATTTTTTGATAATGTGAGTTTTTTTAATTTTAAAAATTGCAAAAGATTTTAACTTTTCTAAGCATACCTAACTTTACCTCGGGAATATTTAGAACCCCCAAAAAACCTATTTTTAAATAATCTTTGGGAAACTGGGCCACGCCGATTTGAATGGCAAAAAATGTAAACAAAGTATTTTGTTTTGCTTAAAATTTTAAACGTCTGATATAAGCCAAAACATGTATCTTGTATTGTAAATTGAGCCTTTGATTTTTTTTTATTTCCAAGCCGATTAGAAGTCTCACTGTATACATTAAAATCAACTTATCTCAAAATGTAGATTTTGATGTTTGATGTACCTTTTCTGAGAAATTACTGCTCACAGGTATGTAATATTTTTATGATATATTTATAATAATGGCTAAAATATACTAAAATGAGCTTTTTGTAAAAAACTCAAAAGTTTTTTTTTAAAAAATTTTTTTGTGTGAAAATGGATCAAATTTCACTATTTTAGAACAATATTTTATAAATTATTCAAAATTAGCTAAAAGTTCATTTCAGTATAGAGAGAATGGTGTGTTTTAACTGAATGAAAAAAAAAATTTCAATAATCCACATATAAAAGATTTTGAGAAAAGGTAATTCGAAAATAGCCAATTTAAAGCTGTCGGTATAGAAATTTCCGACTCCCCTTAAAAGGTTAATATTTTTCACAAAAAATATAATTTTTCCTTAATATTTCTTTTTAAAATATCAGTTACCAATATGATTTTAAGAATATGAAATAAGTATTATCTAAAAAGGTTTCCTCATCCTCTTTTGGCATTTGAGAATGCTAGATACTTGTTATGTCTGTAACTCTCTATAACTACGAGATAGACAACAGCAAAAATAAGATAACAGCAAAAAGTGGTTCTTAACATTTATAATCCTATTCCCTGTTCAGAAGAATCATTGATCCAGAAATCCGAAAGAAAACTTCATCCTCATCCTCTCAGCTCTGTCTTAGCTCGCCATTATAAGTAAGCCATAAAACAAGATGTTCCAGCAAGAAAACAAGACAAAGGATGAGGGGGTGAGGACATCAAAAAAGGAAAGTCCCTGGATGCGATAGGATTGCCGTCTTAAGCACTCCCCCTTCCACCATTCGGTGCGAGTGCCTCAATACAGGGGGAAGTCTTGAAGCAACGTAGCGCATTTCCACTTCTGTTGACAGCCTGTCAAAATGCGAGGCTAAAAATGGAGGACCGAATATTTTGTTGACGTGAAAATAGAATTGGGCAGTTACGCGTGGAAAAGGGGAAAACTCGAAGAGGCAGGAAGAAATCCGGGAAACTGAAAAAAGAGCAAATATTGGTGAATCCTGGAAAAAATAATATATTAAATGTGGATTCACGCAACGTTTATTGCCATAATGATGTTCTGTTCTGATTTTGCTTTATACTAGAACTTGAATAATATAAGGAATAACTGATTAAATTATACAGAATGTATGTTAATAAGAGAAACATTATAATCTTTCGTAATCAGGTACGAAGGAAAAGCACAATACTCAATTGCCCTTACATAAAAATAAATGCATGTTATTTTTTGCCCCGCTTTTTAAACCCATTTAGTAATATAAAGTTTTAAAAGGTTTTTTGGGACCTTAACTAATAATTGAAACACACTACTTTTTCACCAAATTCAGTAATAAATCAGAAGGTCATATATTTTTTTATCAACTGTTTTGTGATAGAAAAAAATATATGTATTTTTGTAAAATACAGTAAAACCCCGAACTTCGCGATAGGTGGGACTGAATGATAAACACATAAGTCGGGGTATGATTTCGTATATGAATAAGTATAAATTATTTTTATTTAGGGCCGAGGAAGAAAGAAAAAAAAATAACTTAGAAAAAATGTTTAATAAAATCTTAAATAGCATACATATAAAATCGTAAGCAGAAGTTATTTTGATGTAGAAGGTTTCATAAATGCTAACGATGTAGCCTGGCGCGGCTCAAAGATTTTTTTCCTCCCGCAAAATTTTCTCGTGGTCTGCTAACAATTTTTTTTATTCTTTGTTTTGTCGAAAAAATATACTCATCGTTCGAGTTTATACTTTCTAATGTGCTTGTAACCCTTTTTTCAATTAAACTGAGATCTTCTGTCAAATTCCCTACCGTCGTTCGATCTTCTGATTGAACTGAGTCTAAAGACCCCAGACTTTTTTCAACGTCTTGCTCTTTTCTAATGCTTTTAAAAGCGCTCATCCCAATCAACTCTTGATCGGGGGGAATACAAAAAAGTTCTTGAATGGTTTTTCACTATACACTTAAAAAACTTTTTTTGCCCGGCGGTCGGAAAAATTTTCAATCACATTACCAATTTCACAAATTTTTTCCAAATTTTTTTTTTCCTAAAAATAAAAGACGAATAAAAGAGATTTAAAAAAGTTTAAATTCTCGAAAAGTGGGGGTTTAATGGCGTTTTTTTTCCAAAAAGGGGATCGATTTTAAATCGATTAAAACGTAACCCGATTTTAAACGATTCACAAAAAAAACGAGCTCTAAAAGATTTATTTCTAAAAATTGATTTTTTCAAGTCTGCATTTACAATGTAAAATATAAATCCATTTTATGAAAACAAGAAAGATGCCTAATAAACCAAAATCTTATCAATAATTTTTTTAATTGGGTTTTACAAAAAAAATTTTTTTAAAATAAATATAGGTTAAAAAAAAGCTTTTTTTTCTTTAAACCTTTTAAAAAAATTTTAAAAAATTAATTTTTTACCAAATTTAAAATTCAAAGCTTTCCCCTCAAAAAAACCTTTTTAAAAAAAAAAGGTCCCAAGTCCCATTGGGGTCCCGGCGGTTCCTAAAAAATAATTTTTTTTCTTTCCGGAAAATGAAAAAAAGGCCGCTACAAATGAAATTTGGGTTTTAATTTTTTTTAATCATTGGTTTTATTAAAAAGGAAAAATGAATTTTTTTCTTTCCAGAAAATATGGGTTTATAACTTCAGGGCACAATTCGAATTTTAAATTTTTTTAGAAAAAATTTTTTTTCGGAAAAAAATTTGATTTTTCAAAAAATTCCGCCATTTCCCCAATTCCCGGGGTTTGTTTTTTGGGGGGTTTATTAATGCCCTTAACGGGGAAAGGAAATTTTAAATTTAGGCCGCCAACAGATGCGGTTGCGTTATTGTAAGAGAAAATCTGAGCATGTCCCTACTTAAGTGAGTGGAAAAGAATATTTTCCAGTTCAATTTACGGTCGGTCTAACGAAAAATTTCATCAAATTAAGAAAAAAATATTGTAAATACTATATATTTAAAATTATATATATGCTTACGTTTTCTAATAAATTCATTTAGATAAGTTATGGCTTAGTTTGTCCTCATTGTTAGTAGGAGAGGAATATTTTGTTTGATTATTGCGAAATAAACGTAAAAATAAAAAACGGTCTATGTGAATCTCAGAATGGCAAACTGAACGGGAAAAAACGAATCCTATGACTGTGTGACGAATCTTTGATTCGAAACCATTTAAGATGATATTTGGAGTGCTACCTCATTTGCTAAGCGTTCTTTCTGAGGATTTCAAAGTTTTCTATATTTATTGAACAAAAAGCCCTTAATTTCACATGCCATGTTTTGACGAAAAACAAGATATGATCGTATAATTTTCTGTTCACTCAAATTCCTTTTTTACCACACCAGAGCAGTGATATGAATGATGAAGATAAAAACTGTTCGCACATATGCAGTTCTGTTACAGAAATATATTTGACATAAAAATAACAAAAAGAAAACCTAAGCAATTTCATTTTAGTTACTGATACAAATACACCCAACTTTTTTTACACGGTCTTCTTTTACACGATTTTTAAATAGCACGGTGCACAAATTTAATGGATTTTTTTATGCACAAATTTTTATTTCTAGCACGAATTCCGAAAAAATTTGGGGGATTTTTGCCTTTAGTAACAGGATAATTTGAAGTTAATAAGAAAGTCGAGAATGACGAAGTCATAATTAACACCTTAAATTCGCGAGGGCTTGAAATTTGTTACAAGTATGGAACAAAATTTTCTTATACTCATAATCCTGACATAGAGCCTGCATTAAAATTTCAACGTAATATTTAGTTTTTTGTAGCAGGATATCAAGAATTATATAAGCTACTTGAAAAACTAATATAACAGCCGCTAATAATAGACTTTGTAACAACAACAACCAAAAAAAACAGAGGCAGTTAAACGAAATTCTTCATTTGAATGAAAGCCAACATATCTGACACATCTACTGATAATAGCGTTTTTTTTATCCAGTTCGCAATAACTTGCACTCTTATTATCAAGTAACGATGAATAGTTGTTGTTCCTAATTTCAATTTGAATTTTTATATGTTGTATGTACTTATAGTACTCTAATTTTACTGTATGCTAAATCTATTCTTTTTTTTAATAAAAAGGAATTGATTTTTTGTTTTATAAATACGTAACGTGGATTTTATTACTACTTTTTTTGCATGGTATTTTGAGTAAAATATTTAAGAGTTTTTTCATCTTACACGATTTTTTAAAGTTGTGGAACACATCCTCAAATTTACCATATGTCGCATGTATTTTTTTCACGATTTTTTTAAACCCTTTTTTTAGGGGTAAAAAAAAGAGTTAGCTGTATGTTTCTTCGGTGTATTTTATTACACTTCATATCTTAATAATAAGCACTCAAAAATTTGCATTTAATTACAGGAATTAAGCTTTGCTGAATTTAAGTCCACGGGTACAAAATATGTTATTAAATTTCGTTTTGTACAGAAGCTGGTACTTAGTTTGATTTTAATTTAACTATTAGTTTTTTTTTTTCTTCTCCCTACTATTTTTTAGTTATATGTGTATCGTTTTCAGATCTTATATCCCCGAGCCCCAACCATTTTTTGGGTGTAACCCCCAAAAAAAAACCTTTTCCCAAAGGCGAAAAAAAATTTGGGTTAAATATTTTTCAAACCTAAAATTGTTTATTCATTTTCTGATTCTATTTTAAATAATACGTATGTAATAAAAATTTTCGATAAAAGTATATGAATAGGAAAAGTCAATCTGTACGTAAAAGTTTCAATATGTACATACTATTTGTAAAAAGAGAGAAAGATACATAACATTTCATGTTGATTTTGAAATCCTTAAGATTGAAAGCTCATTTTTTCTGATGTTTAATATGTTCATCAAGATTTTTTTTAAATATTTATTGTCACATTCTTCCATTTAATTGATATTTTGATGAAACGTCATATTTTTGTTCAGTATTATATACAATTAACTACTTTTATATTCAACTAAATACAAATTTCGAAGCTGTAAAGGGGTTTAAATAACAATAAACGTATTAAGTGTTCGAAGTATTAGAGTCACTTCTTCGTTGAGTTTTAGCATGTTTTTTTTTTGGATAAAAAGGCATATTCTTAAGAAATATTTTAAACAGAATTTTTAATGATTTAAAGGTATTAAAAATATCATTATATGTGTTTAAAATATTTGAATACTTTCTTTTATCTTCAATAAAAGTTATTGGTGAATTAAAATTGAAAAATGTAAATTTCTAAATACAAATATAAGCCAATAATTTTTGAAGAAGCCAACAAAAGTTACTTTCTTAAGTTATTTAAGAAAAAAATATGTAATATAAAAAAGGCATTTCTTTATATTATTTATTTCAAAACTATTTTGTAGTATTCGTAAAATTGAATGTTTGTTAGAATTATTTTTTTAAAAAAAACATTCTCGTGATTTCATTTTTTCTTAACAATTTAAATTTAAAATTTACCTAAATTCAAATTTTAATACATTTCTAATACGTTCCAAAATGCCAATATTTTTTTTTCTGAATTTTCTTTCATTTTTTCCTTTTAAAATTAGTACTTATAAAAATGTTTAGAAAACTAAAACACAAAAAACAAATTCACAGAAGTAGTAACACTTTTTAATATCCTGTTTCATTTGTCAAACGTTTTCCTCTCTTGTGCAATTTTTCGAGCTACGAATTCATTTAGAACCGATGGCAACATGCTCCCGTCGACTTTTGTTCAAATAACAAATTGACAGAGGTGTGAAAAACTCGTCGATGCTAAAATATCCCTAATGCGGGCCCACCTGACAATTTTCATCTCATAATCAGAAACGATGTTGAAAGCATCCATTAGAAGCAACATTTCCCCCGCCATCATAAAAAAAAATACGTCAGCGGAAAATAACGGCACTTTCCGTGTATTCGAAAACAACGCAACTCGGCTCTTTCAAACATAATTTGAATCTTTATCGTCTGCGAAGTATCGTCTGCGCGGAGATTAACTGATCCTTTTTACTCACTTTATCCAGCAAATATTTTGTAATTTGCTTTTGGAAGTTTCGTGTCACAATTGTAGAGTTTGTTTCTTCTGTAGCGTAGGTTTTCAGAAGCTTTTCTTTTTAGAAACTATCAGTTGGAATATTTACATGAAAACTTACTCGGAGAAAGGCGCGAAAAAGACTCTTATTTCATGAGTTATTGCAAGATAGGGATTGTAAGTAGAGTTTTTTTCTTGCAGTTCCTTTCTTTTCTCAAAGAACGTTATTTTTTATTACTACTCCTTTTTTATTTTGCTTGATTTTCCTTGGCATCTAATCGTAAATGAATACAAAAATTTAATACTTTACATGTTTATACACATATGAAAATCGGTAGAATGTGTAGTGATTTATGTGTGTGTGTGTGGAGTACATATTTTTTTTAAAAGCATGACATTGCACTTGCTTTTAAAAAAATTTCTTAAAGATAAGAAGATGCAAAAACTTATTTATTAATGACCTTACTTACCTATATAAAAAAATTAAAAATACTACTTAAAATAAAAGCAAATTAAGCTGAATTTTAAAATAAACAATAGTTGATGCACAATTATTAAAATGTCTTATAGTGGTTTCCGCTCGTATTTTTGAACATTGACTTTTTGACAATTAGTAGCAAGAAAAAAAAGATTTTAGATGCTAACTAATAATTTTCACGTATACTGTTTGGAGGGAACTGTATTTTTGTTATTAAGAAAATTATATTTTTACCATTAATTATTTACTTGTATGTTCATTTATATGCTGTACTTAAGTTTCTATTTAACTTTTACTTAATATATACATATTTGTAATTTCTATTGAGGTATTATTATTATTTGCAATTTCAATTCAATATGTATTTCAAGTAAGATAATTATTTTTTGTCATACAAATCACCAAATTTACTGACTATGCTTATCTTATGTGCGATGGCAACATGTTTATTTTGAAAGTTATTGGTATAATAAGAAACTGTGGAATGTTGTGTGTTTTTTCTCGCTAGGAGAGGTTCACCGCACAAAGCTGCGGGCACTAGTTTAAAGCATGCTTTAAAAATTAAAATTGTTAACTTTTAAAGTCAGGAGTGTTATAGCTCTGTGTATCAACTATGTACCATTATTTATCTATTTTATAAATTTAACTCCAAAAGAAATATGTATGAAGAAAACTTTATGTAAGGAAAATAAGGTACTTACGAATTACCGCAACCTATTAGCGACATTATATGAAACGAAGCACCTGGTAACCAATTAAGCGCGTACGACACATAGGAAATCGGGGTTACCAACTTGGCGAATTATTCATAGAGTTGGCGATTGTTACGATAATATGTAAGTACCCAAAATAATTTACATAGAATATCAGAAAATTATCAAACGTAAACATATGGGCATTTTCATTAACAGAAGGATTATTGCTAAGTATATGCAAATAAAAAAACATTAAATATTTAGTTGATACTGCTTATTCAAGAAATTCCACTTGTTATTGATCTGACATGGATTCAACTTGTTATTCTTTATAAAAATGTTCTGTTTACTTTCAAATATTCATCAAAACAGCTTTCAACAGAAGATTTTGAAAAAAATATGTTATCAACAATTAATATCTTACAATTAAACTTATGTAGGTTTTAATTTCGAAGTTTATATATTTTTATATATTTCGAATATAGTTTTGGAACGATTATAAACAAACTCTATCGGGTTTAATATACACCAAAATTAATTTAATAATATGAAATTATTTCTGTTATAATAATTATATTATATTGATATATTTATTTTAACTTCTTAACATATCCATTTAAAATTCGAAATTGTTTAAAAATGCTGTAAGAAAATTCTAGAAAAACAAATCAGAGTTAAACAATGAAATATTTTTAATTTTAAACTCAATTAACTATTTTTTATCGATTGGACTATTTCAATATTAGCCATTGAAATTTCAAGAGAAGTAAGGAGTATTGAAAAAATATATTTCTTAACGTTTAACGGATTTGAAGATAAAAAAGTGTTATTAAATGTGTAAAAAATGCCACAAACACTATTATTTAGACATTCAATATAAATGCTTGGAAAATAGATTCATAACCACAAGCGAGTGAAAATTTAACACCTTTACTGTCGAGTTTTTGCAAAAAATTTAAGTACGAACCTATATATAAATTTTCTTCTTCATCTTGTTTTATTTTTTTATCTGCTCAAAGAAGAAAAATTCCCTATAAAGTTTTTATAAGGCTTTCAAAATGGATTTTAAAAATAAAAATTCAACTACTCGCTCAATGAAGTATATAACAAAAATAAAATATTTAAATTTCTTCCTTACATAAAAATGATCTTGTTCTCTAATTTTCCCAAAAAAATTGTTCTAGATACTTAAACAGAAGTGCTCTTTTTATTTTTATTCATATAAAATTTTCAATACATAATTAAAACCTTTTTTTTTTTATTATGTACTGAACGTCTTATCAAATATTCATAAAAACATTTTCAAATAAGGCTTCATTTATTAGAAATAATAAATGGCTATCTTTAAAAACTATTTAATTACGCAAGCTACACATCGAAAGTAGGGATGAAAATGCATGCTTCCTTTATACATGAGTATCATGACTTAGCTGCATGATTTGTATGAACAATATGAGCATGATTTATGAGTAAAATTATCTATCATTTGCTTTTAAGGACCCGCGTTTCTGAATTAATCTTTGACTGAAATTCAAAAAAATTTTATCTTTGCCATTTTGAGTAGGGAAAAAAAAGTCGAGAAGTCAGAAAGAAAAATTTTAGTGTGATAGAGAACGAGGAAGGTCGATGCTATAAAAGAGGAGAATATTCAATATCTAATATTAAAAAAGTATTAAAAAAATTTAAAAGTTTAAAAAATAAAAATCAAAACTTTTAAAGTTTATAAAAAATTTTCTTATTTTAGTAAATTATTTAATTAATAAGGCTGAACTAAAAATTTAAATGAATGTTTTCTTTTTTAAACTTTTTGTTAACTTTATTTATTTTACTTAACTTTTATTTTTAACTTATTTTTTTTCTTTTTTAACTTACTTTATTGTTACGAACACTATGCATTTTATAAAATTTTCTATAAGAAAATGTGCAATGAGCCGTAACTTTTTGGTAATTGTAAATATATTTTAAATTTGTTACATTGTCTTTATGACCACGTTTAATATGTCGTGTAAAAAAATAATTTAAATATATGGCTTTGAATTCCATGCAGAGTGTTTCGAATTTCGGTGAGATTTTCATTAAATTTTACCAAAAATGGGTCATTTTAATACTTAAATTGTTATATAATTTCCTGATTGGTGTTTTTTACTAATATGAGTCATAAGAATCAACAAAAAAACATAAAATTACAATTGCAGGGCATTTTAGGAAACTTGTATCCGTACTTAAGAGATTCTTTAGAACAGTGTTTCGCAAACTTTTAATGTTTGAGACCCAATTTTCAATCACAATTTTCATGGCGTTCCCTCTCTAAACAATAAATGTTTTTCAAGAATAATAATTTTCATGACGCAAAATTTTAAAAGTTTTTTAACTATAAACCGTACAAATTATCAAGATAAGTATTAAATTTTGTATATGACAAGCCCATTGAAGTCACTAGTAGTTATTAAACCTGTTCTTAGCTTAGTATTGATAAATTATCAAATATATTCTGTAGTACTGATTTATTTAAAAATGTATTATATTAGTGTAAATGTGTCAGAATGTATTTTGTTTCTTTTCAGTAAATTAATAATTTTTTTTAAATCTTTTGTTTTCGACTTTTGGATACGCTCGCGCCCCTCACGTAAGGTTATCATGCCCCCCTGGGGGGGGTGCCCCACAGTTTGAGTAAAGCTGCCTTAGAGGACATGGTATGATTTATGCACAAATCTTTGATTGAATGGTTCTTAAAATTTTTTGGTTGTCCTCTATGTATATGTATCATATAAAATAGTTTGTGTGCTCAAAATACTAAAAAAAGGTAATTATTTAATTTTTAATGAAAAAACTTTAAAATTAATTAAATAATTTAAAAATACTACTCCTCCTACAATAATTACGTAAACACATGAAATGTGATTTACAAATACATCAAACTATGTATTACAAATGTTGGTATGGATTTTTTAATAACATGACTGGTATTCGTAAAATACTCTACATTCAATTAACTTAAAAAAATATATATTGCTTTGATTCAAAAATCCATGCCAACTTTTGTTTCATAAACTAATAGAACTAGTTGGGAAAGACATCAAAGCATTTGGCGCAGCAGGAAAAAAAAGCCTTAGCATTTTAAAAGTATGTAAACTAGTTATCTGTCTTTCTGAGATAGTTTATATTTACCATTGGAATGCGAATAAAAGGAAACATAAAAAATATAACTCTGGGTTTTTTTAAACTTAGAGCTTTCTAATTTTGTGATATTATAGAAAAATAAATAATAAAAAATTTAGACAAAAAAATTAGATGCGATTTTTTTTTACCACTTTTTGTGTATAGAATCGTATTGTGTCCCTTTAACAGAAAAATTTAATCATTGGGTTTTTGGGGATGAATAGTTTAATTTTTTTATTATTTTTCCAAATTTTAATTTAGTTTTTAATTACTTTTTAAGAAAAAGAAAACCCTTTTTTAAATTTAAGAAAATTCAAATTTTTTTTTTCTTTTTCAAAAAGAAAAAACGATTTTTGAAAATTTTTTTTTAAAATTTTGGGTACCCAAATTAAATTATAAATTACCCCTGGCCGGAAATTTTTCCTTTTAAAAATTTTATTTCTTTATTTTCAACTTTTTTTAAAAATAAAAATTTTTTAACTTGAAATTTTTTTGAAAAAAAAAGGTTTATTTGAAAAATTTTTCAAAATTTATTTTTTTTTTAAAAAGAATTTCCCATCAATTAAAATTTTTTTATTGTTTAAAAAATTTAAAAAAAAGAAAACCTTTTGTGGGGAAAATGGGCTTTTTTTTCAAACTCAAATAACATAATAAAGACAAAAAATGTTTTTCATTTTAAAATTTTCAAAACAACTTTTTTAAATTAAAATTCCTTTACTTGTTTTTCTATTTTGAAAACCCCAAAAAAAATTTTTCCCCAAAATTTTTAATTTCGGTAAAAATGTTTAAAAAATGTTTTTAAAAAAAGCTTAAAAAAGGGGTTTTTTAAATTAAAAAAAAAATTTTTAAATTTAAAAAAGGGTTTTTTTTAAAAACCAAAAAAAAAAAAAAAAATCATTTTTGGGATATTTTTTAAAAAAACTTTTTAAGAAAAAAAGTTTCCGCAAAAAAAGCAAAAATTGGCAACACTGAAGTTTTGAACTGATTAGCTGGAAACACAAGATGCTTTTTTTCGTGTGACCATGACGTCACATGAGTCTTTTGGATTGGGTTTAAAACACGTGGGTTTTTATTATCATGTGACTATGGGGGGGCACATAGTCTTTGGGGAAAAAATTGGTTAGAATCACGTGGTTATCATTATCATGTGACTAGGACGTCACATGAACTTAGCCCATTTTTTAATTCTAATCTTTTAAGAAAAGTATTTTAACAAAAAAATGTCTCTCCATGAGACGTTGCGTGTAAGTTAGGGTACTAATTCACACAGAAATCGCTTTTGTCACTTATAACAAAACTACCAAGCTTGTTCCAAATATTGTCGCGGAACTTCCTCCTCATGTTGGTTGAAGAGATTTCCCTCATTATTAAATTCCCAGGGGGATCCGGAAGCAACATGTGTGAAGTCATTGAATAAAACTCGAAGTGATTACAAACAAGAAATTTAACAATTTAGTTTTATTAATTTAAATATTAGAAATGGCTTCGTGATATGCAAGCAAGACAGACTAAAGGGTAAGAAAAAATCAAAAAACATCCGTAATTCTGTTCCGAAGAGTGGTGTAACAATACGGCTTTGATACGACTGAATATGGCAATATCATCCACAAACATCTACAATCTTCGCCATTCCTCTAAAATCATCTCTTTCTACTTCGTTGACTACTCTTAAACATATATTATTCAATACTAACATCCACAAGTATTGGGGCTTTGTTCTTGCTTAAAGTTCCAATTTGACTGGACGAAAGAAAACTGAGTTATAGAGGATAGACTTCCAGGATAGCCAATTGTTGCAAGATTTCGTACAGCTTTATAGAGACTTTGAATTTATTGTATTTCTTTGGAATAAATTGGAGTCTTTCAACGGCGAGGTGTTACCTTGAATACCTTATTTCCTCTTTCGACCAAATTTCAAAACTGCGAAGACTATCACCGAAACTGTGGAATTCTAAATTCTAATTCAAAATTAAATCAACAACATATCACACAATAAAAGTAAACAATACCTTGCGAAATAAAAAAAATCAACTCGGCACCAGTGTTTACACTTTGCTTAGAAGCGTTGAACTTAGAAATATCATAAGGGTTACTATATATAGAAAGACCTTCTAATTTTGAGCCATGGTCAAACGATGAGATGGACGCCTGAGATGGCATCGTATTCCCTAACCTACCTGATGGCATCATGTCCAACGTGAAGTTTTTAATCCTCGACAAATTTAACGTTCATCAATCCCATTATTGACGGCATTTAAAGGCATCAAGACTAGAATTCATGACTTTACAGAAATAGTTTCGACAACCAGGCTGCCGCAGTCGTATTGATATCTGGATTGATTGATTTCACATTCAGTAGCAGCATGAGAGTTATGAGTATCAGAAAGCAAATATGGGAAATCAAAATTATATTCTTTAAATTTTATATAACAAATATCTAAGAATTTACCTAAAATCAAACAATGTTCAAAATTTATAAGAAAAAAAAAGCATTAATTATTTCTATTTTTATATGGAACAGTTTTCATATACAGTCGAACCTCTATATAACGAACCTCCATATTGCGAAGTTTTCTATTCACGCTTTTCCATATAACGAACTTTTTTTTTTTTGTGATTCAATTTTTTCTCCCTTTTTTTAAAAATATTTTGAAAAAAATTTCAAGTTTTTTCCCCTTTAACGCATTTTATGGGGATCATAAATCCTGAACTGGTTTTTTTTAATCCAACCCCGCCGAGAAATAGTTCTGACGTTTCCCTCCAAAAGTGAACTTTTTAAACCCCCCTTGCCCAGTTCACAAGAAACGTCTTCGATATCCTCTTTCATCCTCAGTGGAGTTGTCCTGTGTCCCCATGTTATAATTGTAAAATAATGTATGTTTAATATTACTTGTTTGCTTTAAATTATAAAATGTCCTTAAAATTCAAAATATAAAATTAATTTTTTTAGTATTAAAAAAACTGTAAATTCTTCGACATTCCCTTTCTTTTTTTTTCCCTCAGTTTTTTTTTTTTTTTCTTTCTTTTTTTATGGGTAAGATATATAAAATAAACATATATTAATTGAAAAGGTGTGAAAAATTTAAATTTTTTTAATATATAGTGTTTAATGAATTTAAAATTTTTTTTGTGGTTTATAAAGTATATTAAAAGATAAACCTCTGTATAATGAATTTTCCATAAAACGTACTTTTTTCCGGGATTTAGCGACTTCGTTATATAGAGGTCCGACTGTACATCTAAATTTGAAAGTATTATATATTAAACTAGAGCAACAAGAAATTGTTGCTCTGAAATAATCTAAAGTAATATAATACAGTGACATATAATATATCACAGCTAACTTTTTTTCTTACTATACTCGATAACAATAACGTCATTCAACGAACAAAGAAAAATTCGATGAAAAAAAAAACAAGAAAGGGAAAAAAAATGGTATAAATCATGATTCCAGAGTACTCAAGTATTAATGATGTGAATATCGCTTTGCTTTAAATTCTCATTTTTCACTGAAGCTGTCAACGCGAAGGTCAGGCGAAACAACTCAGAGGAACAAAAGGATAAACCTGGAGGAAAACAGTTTAGAAAACCCACTCCTTTCAATATTCTGTCAACATCTTCATAAATAATGCATTCGCAATATTCACAGTTTCAGAATCTAAACCGATTGCTAAAACAAAAAAATAGAACGATGGAAGAAAAAGAGAAGAAGACGATGGAGAAAAAAAAGAGAATATATTCCAAAGTATTAAGATCTAAGAGTAAAATCAATCGTTAACAGCTCCTCAAATTCAAATAAAAAAAATAAAAACGTCAATTTCGAACATTTTTGACGCTAAAATCCAGATAGATTAGATGGTACTTCAGAAGTCATTGCTAATTAATTCCTTTTTCCAGGCTTTCGAAGGGAAACCATTTTTTTTGCTTTACTTTTATTCTAATTATGTTATTTTTCCTTTGTATAGGCAGACAAAGTACTGCCCTAATGGAAGCTTTCAAAGATCATTTCTGATTATTACAGCGACTTGTCAAGCTTTCGGAGCGGGAATTATTTGGTCCTGCATTAGCGCATGGAGACGTTCGAATTTTATTTCTTTTTTTTATTTTATTTCGTATTTTAATTTTTAGTTTTTAATTCTTTAAAGATAACATGCAACTCTGACAGTATAAAAGCCTGAGTTTTTTTTTAATGTAAACAAGCTGTTAAAAGGTAATGGTCCTAACAATCTTTGGAATGAATTTTATCTTAGAAAAGATGTACAACAACTTTCAATTAGTGAGATCGGTAACATTTCGGATGACAACGTTGGACAGGCAGCATGACAAATACGAATTTGTTATTATCCCGAAATAAATTAATTTTGAAAAGTTATTTATTTATGCGGGTATTTCTATTTCGGGTAATGAGACTCGAAAACACAAAATGCATTTGGTAAAATATCAATGCATCCAACAAAATAAATTTTTTTGATCGTTAAATATAAGAAACAAATGTTTTATTAAATACGAAATTAGTTTCTTGAGTACGAAAGTTTTTAAAAATAATTAATTAAACTAGAAATGGGAGAAAGAATCAGATTCAATTTGATAATAATTTATAATGCAATTTGCCTAAATTTATGTAAGAACAATAATTTTTAGGTTAATTTTATATGGCGCGGTATCCTAGTGGTCACGGTTACGAGTTCGTGTACGGAGTTACTGAAGCCCCACCGTGTAGATAGGTTGGTGCATGTAAATATGTCGTGGCTCAGAGTCCTCTCGTTGGAGTGGTGTGGTAGCTTAGAGAAAGGGGGTACCACATCATGTATCGTCCTCTTTACTTAACTGTGGTTCAAAATTACGAGGCCCATAATAGGCCAGTTCTAGCAGTTTGGAACAAAAATGTAAAATGACACCCCTTCTCCAAAGCAAAAAATTATAATTAAAAAAGATAAATTGTTTAAATAAATATGTACCTATAAA
The DNA here is from genome assembly GCA_019973955.1 of Trichonephila inaurata madagascariensis. Lineage (NCBI taxonomy): Eukaryota > Metazoa > Arthropoda > Arachnida > Araneae > Nephilidae > Trichonephila > Trichonephila inaurata. The sequence continues at coordinate 19,818 of BMAV01001096.1, forward strand.
ACTCGAAAAATTCCAGCAAACAAAAAGGCAGCATAACAATATATATATATATATATATATATATATATATATATATATATGTTTTCGAAATTAAGGGCATAATTACTTGTTATTATTTCAAATGAGAAAAGCGTAAGAAAAGGAATCGTCCATTTCAGCAGGCAAATTGCTTCGAAAAATAGTCCACTGATGGTGGGGATCACTAGCATTTGTTTTAACTTATAGTAACTACACACTCAAAACTAAAATAAAACAACTCCTATAGAGCTCTCTATCTACCAAAACCTCTTATTACCCCTGTCCCTTTTTGGATAGCTGACACCGGACATCGTAAGGGTGAAAGAAATGTCCGTTGTAACCTCGCTCCAAGATGGGGAGAAATTACTAGAAAAAGATGTGTAAACACACACACACATATTAAATTACATGATTTAACATATACTCTCGCCTCAAACCCTTCAAGATTCAACATAAAGGAAAATTGCCTTTAAACCTGCAGAGTACAAAATAAAAGAATAAGATACCAAATCAACACCTAATAATATTTCAGAAAGTATATCAATTTTTTTGTAACAAAAAAATATTTTTCAAATTCGATACAAATACCACTCTTAAAATTTGCGGCCCCGGGAAGATGTCCAGCCTTTCCGTCCCTAGAGCCTCCCTGGCCCATTTCCAATAGCTCTCCTGTTGCTTTATAGTGCGCCGTTAATAAATACTCACTTTCTAACTAGGATTTATTATTTAGTTTTAATGTGCTAAATTTCTTCCAATTTGAATGCAGCATAAATATTCTTACAGTGCAAAAGGAGGCTTCAAAAGTTCAAGTTTCTTACACTTGAAGAAACAAAAAATATAAAAAAAAATTTTTAAGTCAATTCCTACTAAGATCAACAAGAAAATTTTATCTTAGCTACTTTTTTATTAAATAGTTACAATTAATATAAATATGTATATAAATAGGACAGAATCACAACATTAAGTGGTAATTAATTTTTATTAATTATCATTAAAGTATCGTATTATCATTTAAAACAATCGTTTGTATAAAATTTCAGTTCAACTGAATGCTTTAAAATGTGAGAAAAAAAATCTTTTAAAGTTTTGATCCAAGTCGCTAAAAATGAAACCAACTTGGATCTGTAATTCTTTAAATAATTTGTTTCAGTCAATTAATTTTAATTAAATTTTATTAAATTATTTTTTTTACCCAAAACAATAGTGTATAGAAAATTGAGCTCAAACGGGCGTTAAAATGTGAAAAAACCTTTTTTGGCACGTCCCCAAAAAGGTGCAAGTCGCCAAAATATTCAACGTGACTGTTTTTAATTTTTGAAAAATTTGTTTTATCAAAAATTTTATATTATAATTAAATTACTTTTTGTCATCCCAAAATAATCATGTATATAAAATTTCAGCTCATTAAGGGGGGTTTAAAATGTATTTTTTAAGTTTAAAATTTCACAAAAAATAAATAAATCAAAAAATATAGAAGGGAGCTAATAGTAGGAATTGAAAAATGATCTTACGGAAGAAAAGTGTGGAAATAAATATTAAAGCGCAAGTAAGAGAAACGATCTTAAAGCAAGGAATAATTATTTTTTCCTATAACGCATGCTAACGTTATGAGATGCGCATATTAAAATTTTTAACTCTTTTACATTATTTATTCGTAACAATTTTTTTATATCTAAGCAAACTTTTAATTGTTTGTATAGTTTCTTATTTCTTCATTGTTAAGAAATGGCGTGTTCTACAAACTGTTTTTAATGAAAAAAAATGTGTGAAAAGTCTAAGAAAATTTAAACCAAGATTTTTAAAATTTAGAATCGAATCAAAACATTACGATTTATCGAAACGAAAAAAAATATCTAATTTAATTTGACTTTTGTCATATTAAGCCAACGAGGATCTTATTAATAATACACCTTATCATCCTGGAAGTAAACCTCAGAATCAAAACCCTTAACAAAAGAATGCTCTTAGTGAGGGTTTTTAAATTTTAACTATCTATACGATTTTGAAGCAAATTAAAGAATAACAAAATTAATAAATCAATGCAAGTAACCTAAAACTGATGGTATAATTTTTTTAAAAATAAGCTGTCCTTTTGAACAAAAATCATTAACAACTTACAAGGTTACGCTTATTTTAACTACTTCATTTTGCAAGTTTTATTTCATTTTGCTCAGTTGATTTCACTTCTTTCAACAAGTCCATGTTTTTCTTCAAAGTTGTTCAGACACATTTATAAGAAGGTGTTTAAGTGAACTGCATTTTAAGTTTTTATGAAGGGGCAGAGGTGCAGCTACCCTCGTACCATCCTTATCAATGATACGGGCCCCCTAAGCCACAGGGGCTCCGATATGTGTAAAATCTTGATACTTTCAGATAAGTTTTATTAATGCGATAATTTTTACTTACTATTCAAAAGGGGGCCTACTAAAATTTTTGATACAGGGCTTACTCAGGACCAACTACACCAGTGTAAAGGGGCATTATTTGACACTGCCGAAAAAAGAATTGAATGTTTTGTGAGAACTATATCCTTACTAATATTATAAACGTGAAAGTTTGTGTGGATGTTTGGTACTCTTTCACGCAAAAACAACTGAATGGATTTTGATGAAACTTTACAATAATATAGCTTATACATCAGAATGACACATAGGATATAATTTATAAAGATATTGTGTGAAGTGTCCAAAATATAACGATAATTGTCAAGTTAGTAGGAAAAAATTCTGCCATCTGCAAAAAATCCCGCGAAAGCATATATCTATCTTTTATGTGTGAAGCAAAACTTTGCATTTTGTTTTGTCTAGGTCAGGAGCCAGGAACTACGAAGATTTGAACAGGCAGAGTGTGAGGCTGATTACAATTTTAACATAGAATAAATACAACAAAAAGTAATATTAACGTATTACACTTCCAAATATAAATTATTTATACTATTTTAAGCATTCAGGACACAAAATTTGTAACAATGTGTTACTTTTGCTGAGCAGATTTCAGCTTAAGGAGGTGTTTTCAAAAATCGACCCACAAGAGAGTTACGGAGAGTTATAGATAAAAAAAAAATCCTTTTTATCAGCTATTTGATCTACAGACTTAAAATTTAACAAACAAGGTTTTTTTTTAATTCGGCTGAGATATGCAAAAAGCTTTTTTTTTTTTTTTTTTTTCTTGTTTAATTTGCAATTCATGTAATATTAACTCATTAAAAACTTCCCTGTATTGTTTAATTTTTCAATTCACCCGTGCGAAGAATGGGTATAACAGCAAGTTGCTTCCTAAAGGGGAATATCCCAATATCCATTGTAATTATTAAGGGGTTTAACATGAAATAAAGTAATTTTAGATGTAGGATAGTTTCCAATTATTCGAATTATTTGAATGCATTACACATTCTTATTATTTAATCATTTTGTTTATTTTAAACCTTGACTCTCTCTCTCTCCATCGTTCGCTTCACCTTTCAAACTGCGAAACAACTTTTTTGGCAAAAAAATTGTTTTATTTACTTATTATCTTGCATGATCTTGTTGAATGAGTTTTACTCTCCTGAATTCAACTCTAGTTCAAAATATAATTGGGTTTCACAAACTATCCCTATGGTCATTAACTAGATCGTTTTAGAATATTTCGTATTTTTTCAAAATTAAATTTTCTTTAAACATTATTAAAATTTCAGTCTTGAAAAAAATCTTTAACTTTATTGAATGTAGATACTCTCTTATCTGACTACCATAGTTGAAGATACTTGACAAAATTACCAATTACAACTTTAACTAAATTAAATGCTACACAGAAAGCAAAACGTACATTACTCGAGATGCAATAAATTTCACGAACATACGTTTTCCACATATAGAATTCAATAAAAATCCCAAACACATATTACACGAAATACATTGTCCTTCAAACGTTATTGTACAACCAGTCTTTTATGACTAATTCTACAACAAATTAACATAAAAATTAACTATTTGAAATAATTTTACTTTAAGCAGTTATACATATTTATTAAATTTTACACATTTTAAGATAAAACAAGATTAAATAATTGCATTTTTTTCAGTTTTATAAAACAATAAATAAAAGATTTTTTTTAAAAAAAAAATAAAAATAATGAATTTTAATAAGGAATATATATTTAATCTACCTGTAATGCATTTGTGACATCAGATTTTTATATTTTCAGTTATGATTTCGAACATTGGCGTAAAAAAAATCTCACATAGAAAACTGTGCTTCTGTTACTTTAACGATCTTGGAGGAACTAAATTCTGACGGTGTTCATTCAATTTGTTCAAAACCTTGATTCTGAAAATATTCATTAGAGAGCCTAACTTGATGAGGTCGAATATTATATTCATTAAAATAAATCCAACACCAATAGCCTCAGCGTATGGTGTGATACATTAGTTTTCAAATGTATCACACCAAATTTCATGGAAATCATACGCTTCTATATTTCATAGCAATCATAGTTCCTCCATGGAGCACATGCTAGTTAGATTGTTCCTCCAGAGATAGATTCTTCTCTAAATTGTGATTCAACCTCCTCTATAGCTTTGTTTTTACAATGTTGATTTCGTACTGGTGACTTGTTCTTTCTAAATAATTATATAACCTGAATCACTGTCTGGAGTAAACTCTGATCTGTGAACAACTACATAAGCCAATTTCTGCTTGGTTCTCTAATCTAACCTTTAAAACTCTGTGGTACATATGCTGTGTATCGCATTATTTTTTTCATTTACTTCATTACCAAATGATTCAGAGGCAGTTCGTCTCCCTCCTCTACTCTTTTTTCCAGAAGAATTTTCGTGATCTTCTTTATGATTGGTTTGGTACAGCAGTTACATCACAGCCGAAGTAAATGAAAAGAATTGAGGTACGACTAATGTTCCGCCGAGTTTTAACGGTTAAATGAGTGATCCTGAATATTCAGGACAGAGTCGAATACACACAAATGGTAAACCCAAATTGTGTCCTTGACTATGAGGAAGTCTGTGCACTGAGTACTATATTCTTGTCCATGTTACGGCACAAGGGTCTGAAATGAGCTGCAGCTCAGTAATGAAAGGGATTCTATTTCACGAAAGGGCTAGAAAGTAATTTTGCGCTGGTCTTGTAAGTAATGTTTGGCACGTGGAACAGGTTTCTTGACACTGGATTTTTGATTCAAATTGATCCCACCAGAATCTTTGAATCACCCTACGCGACACAATTTAGATGTGTAGCAGCATTCGCTTGTGATGACCTTATTCCCATCTATACGATTACCCTCCAACTTAACGAAGTAGATAAATAACTTATTCTAAACTTAGACAACAATTTTTTGCACCAAAAATGGAAGATCAATAAGTATACAAAAATACACGCAAATTACAAAAGTAGTTTACTTGCAGCTTTCTCAAAAGTTATAAAGTGTCAACTTCTTTAAAAAATAGTAGTGGCTATGACTGCTTTCCAAGTTATTATTATAGTGCTATGTAATGAATCCTAATAAATAAATATACTTATTTTAAAAATTATTTTTAAAAATAACTTACTTTAATAATAATATTATTTTTTTGCATTATTTTTGTCTTTTTAACAGTCTAAAACGGTTTTATCTAAACTATTGGTGAGCAGAGTACATTATACATTACAAATACGAGGTAGGATTCAAAAATTCGCAGACTGAGCTTGTAACGTGAAAAATTTTTACAGTAGAGCGAACACAATAACATTTTCTGTGTCATCGCATTCTTCCCTTTTCTAAAAGGTTTGTTCCAAATAACGCGGTCGGTGGCTTGCCACGGCGTCGTATTGTGTAGATGGATGCATTTAGTAGCCAGCGAGATTGAAAGAAATTGCGTATGTTGAGCAGAGAATAATATAAAATTCTGTGTTGGCTTAAAAGAGAGTGCTATAAAGACTTCGAATTGTTGAAGTATGTTTCAATCGGTGATACATTATCGCAAACGCAAGATTTTGAGTGGCATCGACGTTTCGGAGAAAGCAGGGAAAGTGTCAAAGACGATGAACGCTCTGGACGTTCATAGACTTCCCGTACCGCTGAAAACATTGAAAAGTTTTCTGCGGTGGTACGTAAAAAAAGTGCTTCAAACAACGACGGGTGAAAATGAAAACAACTGTTTTGCCACATTCTTCTTTCTCCCCTGATTTCGCTCCCTGAAAATTCAGAATATTTCTTGAGCTGGCATGTCACTTGCAGGGTCATCAATTTCAAATTGCAGATGAAGTTAAAAATGCATCGCAGGCTGAATTAAAGGACAGGGTTAAAAATGGATTTCAGAAGTGTTTCGATGAACTTTACAAGCTATGGTAAAAGCGTGCTGTTACTGCTGCTTATTTCGAAGGAGAATGTGTTTCAGCAACTTAAATAGTAATATTTTGTTAGACTCATTCCGGGAACTTTTGAATACTACTATGTATATGCATTACATCAGCAAACTCTTCTCGAGATAATCATGATCAGAAAGAATATCACACGCATTTGTTGGTGTTGTGCTGTTACGTCTTCTTAGAAAATAATAACTTACATTAACAAGGGAAAAGTTTATATAGGGATTAACAAGTCTATATAAAATCATCTTTCCTGTCTAAAGAGTGTGCGAATCTTAATTTTTGGAATGATAATACGACATAGGATTTCTGGGATTATATATTGTAGATACAAAATGAAAAGTTTTTATTTTGTTCTCAAAATTTATGAGTCGAGTGTATCCTTTTCTGAGGCGAACCAAAGTAGATTGTGTCTGGAACCTTCAAACTACAAAAACTTGCAACATGACGTATACAAGGGTGAGGTTAAGGATTCAAACCCTCCCATAAGCCAACAGAATTTTAATTTTTAACATAAAGTGTGTGTTTTGATGCTTTTGTCTACGTTTTTGAAAAAATATAATCTCTCCCTTAAAAACATTCTGCATGCGCTACTCCGTTCCAATACAGTAAGCAAAGTGCACCAAATACTTGTAGGATGCAAACACATTAACAGATACATATTTATATATCATTGCATTTTTAAATCAAAAGGAACATTAGCAATGGACCATTTCAAAGCATTTCACCATTATTAAATGGTAACTTTCATTTGCACCTCATTTAAACAACAAAGCACTTAAACAAATCAAATCTCTATAACTGTGCGTACAAATGACACACCATACACATTAATCATACATAAAAATAATATTCTCCTCAAAACTATACATCTAGCACTTTAATAAACAAAACACTTAATAACACAAAAACAAAGATCAAGTATTAATTATTTTATCAACGTAGAAGCCGCTTTGCTCTACCTTTTCAGAGTCCCCTTTACTTCCCATTAAACACACAAGTGTTGTTATATTCCTCCTAATATTCGTACTCCTTCAGAGTCTTCTATCATCAAGTCATTTTCTTAGCAATAATAGCTCTTCTCACTCCAATAACAAACATCAGTAACATCACTTCTACCGTCCCGGATGACAAACCGCTTGTCACCATTTAGCAGATTGATTCTTTTTTCCCTGCCAATCCGCCGTGAACCGAAGTCAAGATGTCTGTATCTTATCAAACCTCTGTAAAACCATTTAAAAGCCTCCCCAAAAGATGCGCGCGTTGAAGCATGCACCGGAGTGAAACCAGGAGTTTTCCACCCGTGAAAACAAAGATAAAGGATTTTTCTTTCTCCCCTTTTCCCCCAGTTGTGTGTTTACAGCCTCTGTTCCGAGCCCCCCTTTACTCGCTACTTTAAATGAAAGCTTTTCTTTTTGGAAGAGATCTGCAACGAGGGAAATGGGCAATCTGTTGGATACAAGATAGTTAAATATTTTTAAACAGATGATTTTTAGAATGGTTTGCTCTTTGAGTGATATTTATAGCTGTTTACTGATTGACTTCTATCAATGGTAAAGTGAAAGCACACTTTCAGCACCTTAATTTTATCGAAAACAGCATGACTGAAGAGTAAACTTTAAAAGGTTGTTTGGCGCGTGTTGAAACAATTAGGAACGTTCAAAGGTTCACAACATAGGATGACGGTTAACAGATAAATTTTGTAATTTCTATAACGCTTGCGCAGAAAAATTTATGTAAATTCCTTCTCATTTATTAAATAATAAATTTAATAACCAACTTGAAATTTTAAAATTCTGTTTTATAAAAGTCTTTTAAGGTCAGTATTAACTTGTGCACGTGAAACTTGGTCCATGTCTCGAACAGATGAAAATATGATAAGTACCTCAAAAGGAAGATTTTAAAATTTATTTTTGAAGGTTTTCAAGGAAGATCGAATTTCAAGCTCTATCACTCAAGTAAAGAATCTGACATCGTTAAATTCATCAAATTACTACGAATTAAATGGGCAGGTCACGTTGTCAGAATGGACGAAGACCGCACCACTGAAAAAGTCTTCAATGCCCAACCAATTGGCACATGAAGAAAGGGAAGGCCAAATCTTAGATGGATTGATGGCCTAGAAAAAGATCTCTTTTGAGAACTAAAAATTGGAAAAGACTAGCAGGAAGGAAGCTGACCTGGAAAAAGCTTCTAGAGAAGGCCAAGGCCCACCCTGGGCTGTCGAGCCACTGAGGAAGGAAGGAACTTGAAACTTTAAGTTTTAGATGTAGATCTCGGATAGAGGAAGAAAATTAAAATATGTAATTAATTTATGCTAATGTATTTAATTTATAGATGATATTGAATATATAATGTAATCAAAAGTTTTTATTGCATGATTATTTCAAAGAATATATCTTACTAAAAATTCTCCATTTAAACTGACTTCATCATTTTCCTAAAAAAAACCTTTTTTTTTGTTTGGTAAATTTTATCAAAGGAATTATTCTGATGGAACACAAGCTACTTTAATTTTAACTCTGTGTTTATGTGTGAGAGAGAAAGAGATTATGATTCATAAATTATTTTATATATAGTACTATTACTATTTTTAAATTGAATGGGTAAAAGAAGGTTTTCTTAAAAGGTAAAACCAAAAATCCAAAAGTCTGTTCAAAGTTGGAACGTAAAATGTACATACATTCTCAACTGTGCTGCTCTATTGAAAAATAATTGGTATATTTTAATAGAACTCGACAATATATTTATACATTAACTTAATGACAAGACAAGGAAGATCGTGAATTAAAAAAGCAAAAAGAGAACATTGAATAAAGAAGACACTAAAATTAAAAAGACAACTATTTTTAATGATAAAGATGGTTAAAGAAAAAATTTTAAAAAACTGTGGGAAGAAATCTAGATGTGAAAAATAGAAGCCTATGTTTTTCGTTTTATGTAACTGGTAATGTATCCGATTGTTGTAGTCATTGCTTTTAAAAACTTTTAGCGGGTATTCCTATAAATTATAATTCAGTATTATGTTTAATATTTTAAAACAATTTATATACATATGCATGCAAAAATTTTAATTTCCCATTCCGTATCGTTAAAAATTCAAAAAATATCTTAATTTATAAGCAAATGAGTCTCAGAGTATAATTATTGGATGACTTGATTTTATTAGCTAATATGCTTATTACTTTGAATTAACATTGCCACCCCTCTGAGACTATGAGATACTATTGGCGATACATTTAGTAATTTAAAAGATCTATCAGATAAGGAAGATAACATCTGAATTGCTATTTGACTCTCTTAACTTCCACTCCACATGAGGTCAGGGTTATTCAACCTTTTTTCTGCCGGGCCGCATACATATGATAGTTATTTCACGCGGGCCGCATGCATCAGATGGTTATTTCACGCAGACCACAGCTTGAGAATTAATAGAGGGGGGATGCTTTAAGACCAAGATAACGTTGAAAATTTAAAATGTGGAAATTGATCAAAATATTAAAACTCCTATTTTACTTTTTATAATTATTATTTTTTATTTTTGTCACTGAATATTTCTAAATTGGAAGCTTTTAAGAATCACAATTTCTGCATCAGTAAACGGTTTCATATGATTACCAATGATACAACAATTTTCATAGGGTGCCTTTGTTATGGCTGTGACATTACCACTGACAACACTTTTTGCTGTTGTAAAAATTATTCAAGAAAGCTTATTTATCATCTCTTGAAAGAGATCTTCGAGGAAATGTCATTGAAAGATCCTGTTTATTGGTATTTTTTTAATACACTTTCGTGACAAATCAAACAATTTCTGAACCATTTTTTTTCCCCTACAAAGTAGTCAACTTCCCAATCGTCTTGAAACAATATATTTTCTTCGAATATTTTTCGCTTATAAGATATGAAAGATAGTTACAAATTAGTTTCACTCTTAAAAGGGTCGCTACTCCAACGTTGTCTATTATCACAAATCAGAAAAAATATATCTATTGGTACCCATACGACATCGACAGCAAAAAGCAAAATTGATATATTTGATTTTTTCACAAAGAATTTCCCTTTAAATTTTCATAAAGAAAGGAATTTCTCAGAGCAATAGCCCTGATCGGGCCACTTAAAAAAGACCGGTGGGCCGCATGTTGAGTATCGTTGGTCTAGGTAGATCCCAGACTCAACATAGATGCAGCTAGTCATGAATTTAAAGTGTTTGCTAATATAGTATTTTACATATCTGTTCTTTAACTTTGAGAATTCAGATATCCATTGAAATGTTTAAACATATTATAATACATTTCATAAAAGTGTAGGAATGATACAGCATAATATTACTGATTGATTAGGGTTGCGATCTGGGGCTAGCAATGTTTCAGTGAAACCGATTTTTGACTTCACTAAAGATCCATTGCGTAGAGAGGCTGATACATCTTGAATTGGGTGAGGCTTAAGTTTCTCACAATGGCTTGGATATGGAAAGTAAAATAATTTTCACTCACAGAAGCCGACCTTACATTACCAGACTTTTGTTCAAAAAGAGCGGAATATTTTCTGGGATTCGTGGACTAGTGGGCATTTGAATCGAGCGGAAATAGACAGCATGAAGCCTTCAAACAACGAACAAATAGCATTTTTGTATATAACAGTATACGTACAGAAACAGAATGTATGTTATTTTAACACTTATAATATATACTGAACTAAACCAAAGGATCTTCTAATGAATTCTTAAATAAAGTTTTACTATTCGATTTAGAGTGAGTTGATGAAATTGTATGGTTCATTCTCCTAAATGAGTTCAGTCAAGAAGAAAATACTTTAAACGCGCGTTTATACTTATAGAATCCCGTGGACAAAAGTGATGGTCTCGAGATGATCTGTTTTAATTTTCGTGGATTTTTTTTATAATTATACGTTAATCAAGATAATATTCATTACAATAAGTTGCTTTTTTCTGCATTTGTATTCTGCCATTGGCAATGCTACTTTGTGTTTCAAAATAATCAAGTCATTGTATTCCATTTATGAGTCAGATAAAATATGTTGGCCATTTGCGCTGACGTAGTTAATTCCTGCTTCTTGTTTTAAAATGAATACTATTTAACAGTTCTAGAATTTTTTTAAGCCTACTTTTAATAGAATGAAAAACCATTTTTTTTTTATTCACTTTTGTCTAAAACTTTAAAAGATATTATAATTGTAAAGGCAAAATTAGTCAGATGTTAACTTTACGTTACATCACGTTATTCCATCGAAGCTCCATCGTGACATAAAGAGACTATCTTCGAATACTTTGTTGGAAATAAAATTGTCCTTGTAAGTAATTTTTACAAAAAGTCATTTAAAAGACACGACAAATATATCAAAACATTTGAATACGTTGTCATTCAAATAAAAATAAAATATTAGCAAAGGGCATTTACGAATATATATAATGCTTCTGAAACTCTCCTGCTTACAAAAAAAACTTTGCTTAAAAGACTTTTATCAAAATTAAGTATTGATATCAAAGAGCAATTAAAGAAGCAATTAAAAAAAGGAACCAAACTAAAAACGTTTTGTTTACATTCCTTTTTTTGATTAAGAAAACTGACTACCCAAATCATTTTTTAAATATTTCCATCTCTATTTTTCACTTCCGCACACATTAAAACAAGGATTACTCCAAAGTCGACCGACGATCTCAGGTAAGAAAAGAAGAAGAATCCAGCCCAAAAGGTGCATGTAATTAGCACCACCTTTCACGTAAGACGAAAGGACTAGTCTCCTCTGTTATTTATGATTGCAATTTAAAGCTTAAATTACATCCCTTTCAAGAACTCCCCATTAATTACATACTGTCTGACTTTTTCATCGTGTTTGAATTGATTTTTTTTTAATTTCCCGCCTTTTTTCTATTCTGTGTTCTATTCTATTCTTCTTTCTTTTTTCTTATATTTTTGCTGGAACCCCCAAACGCAAACGATTCATGAAGGGTAAAAAGAAAAAAATTCTGTTTCTTCTTTGGGTAAAAAGAAAAATGTTGTAATTAACGCTTTAGGTGGCACTTCTGTTACGAAATGAATAGTTACTTAGTTCCACCGCTGTGTGGAGTGATGGAGGAAATTTGCATTTTTCAAATGAAGAGGATTTCTTGCGTCGGGATTACACAGTGGAACATTTGTGTGAAATTTAAATCGATCAATTTGAGTTGTATTTCGATCTTTTTTAATGTATTCTCTCGTGATTGGAATTTGTAAATGAATCTAATTTGTGAGATTGCTAATTATGAGGTTGAAGTTATTACGTTTTTGACAACATTGATGATTGGAATGAAAAATAAATGCATCATCTGCCCTTGAAATGTTTTATTTAAGTTAAACTAATGAACTGTTTTTTTAGAAAGGTTTAGAGTAGCTTAATTTTACTTTTTTGTATGTTTTTTTCAGTTTGTTTCGATTTAAATTTTGAATTTAGTCTAATTTTTAAGATGTAATACATATCAAGTTTAGGCGTGAAATATTTTAATTCAAATAAAAATAAAAGCTTTATATATATATAAACTTCTTTTTCTACCACAAGTTTTGCAGTATAGACAGTTAAAAAATATTCTTTATATTATTCCTATAATTTCAGTTTAACTTCATACTCTTCATATATTTATTATTTTCATAAAAATAATATCATACTTATTGCTAATGCTACAATCTGACCTTTAATTTTTAAGCTTCGAATATGTATTTGGTTCATTGGATCTGGCAACAACATGTGTATTGTTCTTTTACTCATGCGTAATCTATGCATTTTAGAATGCATTTTTAGGTACGCTAAAACTTTATTATATATAATGGACTTAGAACATCTGTCCATTATATTTTGCAAGATTTCACTTAGTACTGTGAGCAAAAAGAGAAAAGGTTGGCTATCCATAAAACTGCTTAAACCCCACTTTTTTTAAAACTGTTGTCAATGTCAGTAATGTTCATAATACTGTAGCATCCATCTTCGCAATATTTTTTCATTTCATTTCAGTTTCTCAAGTAGAGTTTATTAAAAATTATATATATATTATAGTTTCCGTATATAATAGTTATAAATTTTCATCAGTCTTGTAATTTAAGAGTAGATCTATTCGATGAAATGACTCCAAAACTTTTAGCGTCTTATGAATTTAGTTATATCGAAGATCATCACATCCGGATATATTTTATTCTATATTTTTATAAAATGCTGTTTTATGTACGCGAAGTTTTATTATGATGCCAAAAATATTAGGATTAAGATTTGATCGATTGAATACTGCCTTATTAATTATATAATATTAATTAAAGTTTAATGATAGATCATCTGTATGATAGAAAGTTAGGGATCAAGGATAATCCTATTGAAAAATTTTAACTCTTCTTTTTTTTTTGTCTTATAAGATGATCCCTAATTTGTAGGGGTTTTAATGCTTTCAACTATTGCCATATCTACGGAAATATATGATATATTACTGGTTATACAAATATTAAAAATTAATTTCACAATTTGAAAATAAAAGCAGAATGTAAAACATTATATACCATAGAAAGTGCTTAAAGCTGAAGTTGCAAAATCGAGCTAACCCACCTACAATTTAAATTTCATGGAAATATTTTAATGAAATAGAAAACCCAAGTTAAACCATTTATAAAAAAAAATTAGAATGAAATACAAAACTATTTCTCATGTTTATTCCCTTGTTTACAGAATATATTTTGAAGAAAACATAAAAAAAAACTGGTTAATCGATATTTCTTTCATATAAGTTTTATTCGAATTTATTAAAATATGGTTTTTGTAATTCAAAAATATTTTATGCTCAGGAAAAACTAAATCATAAATGTAACAAGACAAATCATCTCACTTTTTGCTGCATCAATCACAACTTATCTGTTTTTAAAAATTTAGGATTTAAATTTAGCTAAATCTGTAAATTATTAATGTGAATTATCTTTTTCGACCGATCTGCTAAATATTTTGTATACAAAAAAAATAAACCTTTGAAGATCCTTCTTCATCTCCTGAACCTTGTTATATTGGGAGAGCAGTCTTATTGGTAATCTTATCACTCGATTGCTTAACGGAGTGCGAAATATCCAAGGAGCAGAGATCAGCATTAGTCGCTGCATTACACTCTGAAAGCCACACCAGTGGAACAAAGACTCGTCAACTGTCTCTTAAGCCAACTAAGTCGAAAGCTCCCAGTAGTCGCAGGGCATTAAAAGTCACTTGTTTTATATTAAATAATATAGGCTATTTTATATTAGTGAATTCCACCTTTTGTTTAAAATTGAGATAGATTAACAAGAAAACACCTATAAGTGTAGATAGATTAACTAGTAAACATCTATAAGTTTCATAGATTCCAAAACACTTCAGTAAATTACTATTAAATTACATAACGGAGAATCCTGGTAAAAAGTGTGTGTGTGTGTGTGTGTGTGTGTGTGTGTGTGTGTGTGTGTGTGTGTGTGTGTGTGTGTGTGTGGTGTGTGTGTGTGTGTGTGTGTTGTGTGTGTGTGTGGTGTGTGTGTGTGTGTTGGGTTTTGGGGGGTGCGTGCGTGCGTGGTGTTTTTGGAAAAAACTCGAGATAACTACCATTAGAGCCTACAGATCATACAATTGACTGTTAAATTATACCATCATACATGTATTATATCATAATAATGAATTATAATTTGTGTATTTTAAAGGATATCTCCGTGTGTGTTTAACTTTTTACTTATTTGTTTTAACTGCCCTTTTTTACAACAGATCTTTATATCTCATAAGGAAAAACATGTAAAGTTATTCGTCTTTTTTAAACGAAAGGAAACAGAGATCTGTACTGTAATCTTTCCTGAAGACGTGTTGATGTGAGTGTAATCTAGTACATTTTGTCTGCCTTGCGTATTAATTCCTAAGGCCCCCGAAAAAAATATTTAATTCACTTCTTTTCTAAGTCAATTAAATAAATAAGCTGCTTACTAATAATTATCTACTTACAAAATTGGAATACTACCAAAGACCTTCCATTATTTAGTTTTCATGGTCACGATAACCTATTGGTTATGTGGTCAGGAGTTCGTGGAAATGTTTTCATGAGTATGAGCACTAATGTAAGACCCTCGGGGGGGGTTGATGGAAAATTGAAGAGGGGGATGTCGTAAGGTGCGCTTTTTTATTGACCGTGGTTCAAAATTACGAGGTCCATCGCCAATAGCTCTCTCACTCACTCATCAAAATTTCATATAGAAATATGTACTCTAGATCAGTGTTCCCCAACCTTTTTATTGCCACGGACCGGTCACTTTTTAGAAATTTCCCCTACCGCGGCCCGCAAAAATTGGGACGTTGATTGTTTATTTTTTTAGACTGTTTTGATTTAGTAATTTTAATTTAATTGTATTTAATAGTGACTTCAGAATAAATTATAGCTACACCAAAAGATGAATGTAAAGTGATTTTTATAAAAAGTAGACCAAACCCCCCAAAAATATACCACAGTAAAGAAAAGGAAAATAATTTAATGTTTCTTGTGCGGACCGGTAGTATTTGATCCACGGACCGGGGGTTGGAGACCACTGCTCTAGATTACCAAAGTTACTATCACTCAGAAAAAAAATTAATTTCATAATGATTTTTTGATTCATAATAATTATTTGTTCCTGATTTTTTTTTCCATCTTTCTATATCCTGAATGCATTATCATTTACAATTAATAGAGTTATTGTATTTTTATAAGCGTTTTTATTTTTAAGATTACTTTAAATTAATAACGAATTTTTGAACAATTCGGCGTTTTATTTAATTTGATTTGAAATTTTATCACATTTTGCAACCTTCATAGATGCTAATTGATTTTCATGAAGGATATAATTGATTTGGCTTATTTGAGTTGATAAAACGTAAATTTAATGAGTTTCTAGTAAATGAACTTTATAATCTTTTGAAATATAACGAGAATAATTAAGTCGATAATTCACTCTCAGAAAACTTGAGTGTGGAGCCTAATGGATAAGATCTCCATCTTCATGGTCGACAGGACACTTTGAAATCCTGACTTTGCCCCCCAAAAAAATGGTACTTTTCCGTTTCGCTGGGACAAATCTCGCCAAGCAGGCTTTATTGGCGACAACACACAAAATACACATTAAAATAAAAAATACATCTTAGTTCTCAATGTATTTTCTTCCAGTTTTAATGTATTATGAAAAAAGACGTTAATGACAAGAAGAGACGACAACTTGTTTTGAAAATGTGGTAGTAAAAGTTTACCAATGTAAATATTCCATTTGGCGCCGGTTGTGTCATTTTTTGGCTACTTTATCACCAGCGAAACGGAAAAGTACCCCTAAAAATGTTTTATTATAGTTATCGTGCTAAAGAATCGTTGGAAATTCAATGGTGTACGTAAAAACTTTGTGAAATATCGTGGTTTTCAATACTACTTGCTTGTTTAAAATAGTGCATATTTACTCATTTTAAACCGAAATGAGTTTCAAAATCATCTCATGCATTGTTGGTACTTTCGTACTATCGCAACAATGCCAACGCTTAAGATAACTCGCCAAGTTTGCAATCCCGATTTTGCATACATCTGAAGCACCGAATTGGCAACCATGTGCTTCCTTTCATATAATTTTATCAATGAAGTTGCGATAAAAGCTTATTTTAAAAGTTTGGAAAACTGAAATATCAGTTAAAATGTCTACTTTTCCTCCACACACACAACTGCAGGCTTACATTTCAATGTTTATCTCTATAGGCTATTGCACTCTAATGCGATGTTCAAAAAGCAAATTTATTCTTTAGAAGCAGTTTAAGGATCCATTTAAATTTAATAAATAACCGGTCATTACTTGAATGACCGTTTTCTGGAAATTTAAGTTTTGATCCCATAACTTCCAGATTCAAGGTTACTTCTACTCTTACCTGTGTGTGTGTGTGTTGTAACTATCAAGATTCGATACGAACAACGCACCAATTTGAAAATTGAAATAGCTCCATTGGTTAAAAACGTCTGGATCTAATTTGTTAACGCTACGCTATGCTTCAAATGTCTTTTTGACGCGGCTTTGAAATCGTGTCAAATTAGAATTTGGTTTCCAGTATTTTTTAATCCAAGATGATGACCTAGCATTAAAAACTTGATTTTAAAATAATTTAAAGGAATGGCTTACTCCTCGCGAAAAAGTTTAATTTCACAGATCTTAAAAGAAGTAAAAAAGATAAATTAATCAAAAATGTACTTACTGTTATTGTGAAAAACAAATTGAAAACATACGAGTACCAGTATTTAAAAAATAGAATATGCGGAATTTAGAAATGTCAGGGGGGAAGAGAAATTTAAAAAATAGAATGTGGGAAAACAAAAAGAAAATAACGGTTAAGAAAATTCCGAAGTTCTCTATGAATTTAATTGAACGAGATACGTTTGTGAAAATTCATAAAGAAAAAAAATTGAAATAAATAAAGAGGAAATTTGCAATATTTGCTGTCAGTGGAAAAGGAATTTTGCCTGGTAGTTTTACTATTGTGGCCGCACAAATTTGCGTCGTAAGATCCGCTGTACAACATAGGGCCGTCAAATTTCTTATACCGTCTGTAAACAATTTTAATTTTGCTGGTTGACTTTTGCAAAATAGACAAATGTATTAATTCAACAATTCTTTTGTTCCATACAAATTCAAAGCGGAGCCCTCATATTATTTTAAAAAGAAGATCCTGGTACTCACCAAAAGTTTCAAAATATCCCTATTCCAATAAACGACGGAAAAAGAAAGCTCCAACTTAGACAACGTAAAGTATTGAAATGGGTTATGTATAAATATCAAATTAAAATCGTCTGAATTTTTTTTTTACTAGGGGTTTCCGGTATAAAAAATAAACCAATAAATTTAATTATAATATTCGTAATAAGGATCGCAACTTCAGAACCAAATATTAAAAATCAGGGTAACCATATTGTAATATTATTGCCTAACCTGGCGAATAGCAACAACTTTCCGCGTAACGTATCGATATCATGTGTTAGTTCCAAACTTTTTAGTAACGCAAAAATAGCAATTTTTAATGAGATATTTTAGGAGTCATAATTAATTCATCCTTTTAGGATTCCATTTTTAGTCCTTTAATGAAAGACAACACATATTTCGAAATAAAATATTTTAAAACAAATAAATCACCTCTTAAATGAATTTATGAGAATGGATATTGATATAATTTTAATAGAAAACTAGAGAAGATTCTATTTCCACAAATCCGATGAAGGTGAAAATATTGTTGAAACATATGTCATTACATTATTATTAAATATATCTACAATAAAGAAGCAATAAAGCTGAATATATATCACTCTATTTCCTTCATTAAAATCAGTGACAGAATAACATCTAGTCGTATTTGAAATAAACTTTCAGACAATCGGATCAATTCGAAACATGACAATGAATATTCCAGAGCAACCATTAAATTAAATCTGCAGTCAATTCCATGAATAATAAATTGAAAACTCGAATCCGACTAGTGCGATAATTATTTTAGCACCAATTCTGTGTCAAAATGTCATGCGTTCTCTACAGATCTCTCATCGGTTGATTGACTACGTGTAATGATCTTCATTCATTTCGCTTTCTAATTGCTTTATTTTGTGAACTTTTGAAACAAAGAATTCGAATAATTATCGACACTGGTGAATTCCGTTGAGTAGAATGATGTATTGTGTTGTAGAGTTGGTATGGATAAATAAGTAGAAACAAATTTGCTTCTATTTAATATATTGGACAAAAGATTCTATATGCGTTTGATTGTGTGATTGTAATAATGCAATTAATTTAGTTTTATGTATTATTATTTTACTCTTAACCAGGTATATAAAAGCAAAGGTTTACTGAAAGACTACGGAAAAATTAAACATCCAATGTTTGTAGAAACGTGTAAAATTTAACTGGAAATTATCAATATATATATATATATATAACACTGCAGCATCCATTTTATAATTTTTAATCTCGATTACTCATATGTCCTTCATTGTGTGATTTTCCTACTGTCTATGTGTTTTTCGAATGTTATTGTTTGGATGTTATCTCTTGTTTGTGTAGAGAATTAGCCTATATATATATATTTAGTTGTTAATATCGGGGTATGCTTATAAATCCAAGCTAACATAACAATAAATTAGAGTGAGTGTTGTACTAACACCTCACAAAAGACTATTGGTGACGCACCTCGTAATTTTGAACCTCGATAAAGTGACAAGGACGACATTTGAGCTGGCACCTTCTATCCTTAGGGCGAGCAAACTTTTCCAGGGTACTGGCTGTTTCTAATTTTTCAAGACGTTGCGGTCCACTCAGTTGCATAGGTATGTTGATCTAAGAAAAATGCCTACAATATTTATTACAGCTTAATAATAAACACGGAATATCAACTAACTTATATAACTACAGTAAAAAAAAACTTATACTTTTAAATCTGCGTTTAAAGCAAAACGCAAGATACAAACATAATAATAATAGCCACAAATATAATATCAAATCATGCATTTATTATCAGATAATTCAACATATTAAAAAAATTATTTTTATCTAAAATTAAGGGGACACGCTACGATTCAATTGACGAAAATCGGTCAAAATATCAAAAAAAAATTTTTTTGCCTTAATTATTCCCTTTTACATTTCTCTATTACCTCACAAAATTTCAGAGCTCTAAATTAAAAAAAACCCAAAATTATGATAAAATTATGCTCGTCAGAATTCACATTCTGACATCATTCTCTCTAGCAGACGCACTTTTCATTTTTTAGCCAACTTAATTAATTCTAACACAGTTAAGCAGTTTTGAAGTAAAGTGAAAAGATTGTAATCCATTCTTTAAAGTTTGTTTACATTTGATGAGCTATACTGGGTTTTTTTATTCTGCTAATTTTTTTTTTCATATTTTTGAAATATTTGTTTTGGGTTTTCCAAAAAGTCTTTTCAAGACTTTTTTTTCGTTACGTTTTAAAAGTTTTTTTTATATATAAACGTATTTTCATAGAGCATTTTTAAAAGTTAAACATGCCTCGTACAAAAAGGAAAAAAAATCAAGTAAAATTAATATTCAAAAACGATG
The DNA here is from genome assembly GCA_019973955.1 of Trichonephila inaurata madagascariensis. Taxonomy (NCBI): domain Eukaryota; kingdom Metazoa; phylum Arthropoda; class Arachnida; order Araneae; family Nephilidae; genus Trichonephila; species Trichonephila inaurata. The sequence goes on from BMAV01001096.1 coordinate 40,278, forward strand.
GTGCACTGAAAAAAAAAACTGAAAACAATATGGAAATTTCAGGGGCACAATTCAAATTTTTCAACATTCAAGTGCTAATAGCATTTTTAAAATGAAAGAGTTTCTATGCAAGAAAAAGTGTACTAGAACAAGAAAAAAGTTGTTTATCCCATGATGGACGTTATATAATTTTTGACAAAAATGCCTTGTGTGATATTTTCAAATATACTTTTTTTTGGTAGCTGCAACCAGTCAATTTTTTAAAAATTGAATTTGGACACAAAAATGGATTTTCTCACAATTAAAACTGGTATGTAAAACATTTCTGAGAAAAAAAAGGAAGGCTTTTCATCTTCAAGACTTGAAAAATCAAATACATCTACACCTTTTTGATTTAACGTGCTGTTCAAGCATTTCTTTCAATCAGTGGGGGGGCCCTGCATCGGTTGAAAAAAATTTTTCATGTTTCTCAAATGCCTTTTTATGTCGAGTAAAACCTTTTAAAGAAATTAAATGCTACATTAACTCAGTTATCTCTTGCTTCCCAAACTGTGTTGAACTATGTACATAACCCAAA
>BMAV01001098.1:0-18595 GCA_019973955.1 Trichonephila inaurata madagascariensis
CGGAAAATCAATATTTATAGAATCGTAGGTTTATTTCTAATAATGCATTATATTAACCAACGAACAAGAAAATTTTAAATTTTTTACGCCCTGAGATTTTTGACATATTTTTTCTCATATCTTTCTTTTTTTTTCGAGAAATTTTGATATTTTATTATATATTATTATGTTCCAATACATTTGCTTTGAAGCAAAAATGCTAGTTGTGGAACGTACTTGTCGCGGACAGTGAGTTTGCACCCCTGCTGTAAAGCAATAGAGTACTACAAAAATAAAACACATATAGAAGTACCCAATCATGTGTAAACTTTTAACAATGTTTAGGGCACGGCACAAAACTCTTGTACAACAAAAAACGAGGTCATCAGCTTGAAAAGTTTAAGAACCCTTTCTTTACAACATTAAAATGATTTTAATTTGAGGGGCGGTTGCTTTCCCTAGATATGTGTCGAAGGCACAAAGTTCTCGAGTTGGTTGGGAAGTTTGGAAAGTGGAATACCAGATCCGGTGTCAACCTCGGCATTGGAACGAGGTTCAAATCTACGAAGTCCGTTATTCATAGCATGTGTCTAACTTTATAGGGAAACTCTTCTTAATCAATCTGTTCAAGTTTTCTTAATACTTGTAGCAATTTTTATTAAATCAAATTTCGTTGGGGAAGCATAATAAAATATAGAAGTACTATAAATAATGTTGACAATAATGTTCAAAAATTGTGTGATGTCTGCGACCAACACTAAATTAAAATTCTAAAATCAAGGCCTGTATTTTTTAAAGAATATATGTACCAAACAAACAACAATGTTATTTTTTAAATTGCTTAAAAATTGCCCTTCTGTGAAACAAATAGGCTGCAGTTAAACATTTATAAATTTTCAAGTTATAATAATAAAACGTAGTGATATTAATGCGTTTAAATTTTAAAGATCGCAGCAAGGAAGAGAGAAATCTTTCTTTCTATCTCTCTCTCTCTCTCTCTCTATATATATATATATATATATACATACATATGTATGTATGTATAAGAATGTGTATTTTTTATTTATTAAAATAAACAGTGGGCATGTGCATCCCTCAATAAAATAGATGAAACAGAAAATAAACAGAAGGAATTTTTGAAAAAGGAGAAAAAGGGGAACTGAGCTGTGGAAAAAAAAAGAAAAAAATGATGATTTTTGAAAACAATATCAACAACAGTTTTAGACATTCCTCTTGTTTCATTCATACAATGGACTGAAGTACAATTCGATCTCGCAAATGTTACAGAAAAATCTGACAGTTTTCAAGACATTTTTTTTTCTCCTTGGCTCCGAGAAAAGAAAGTTTACTGAATAAAACAGCTTTTAGAAATACTGCCAAAAATAACTGTATTTTAAATGAAAAATTTAATCTGAGTTTTATTTCACTTTTTGTGTCTATAGTATTGATAAAAATTCCATAAATTATATATATACATATTCTCTGAAATTATATTAATGTGCGTTAAGTAAAGAAAAGCTAAAATTTTCGAGTTCTTAGTGCAATATTTCTAGAATAAGGAAAGTAAGAAATGTTAGTTAATCTTTAGTATATATTATATATATCTCTTTAACTAACTATAAACTTTTTATTTTTCATCGTTAAATGTAAAAGTATGAAAAAAATGGTTGAGTTGAAATCAGTAAGGAGTTGGGAAAAATTGCGCTTCTGTATGAATGTCAATGATTGTTTGCATTATAAATAAATACCTAATATTAAAAAGAGTAGAAACAAGATTGGCAGTATATGCATTCTTGGTTAACTTTTAAATCAATAATGAATGATCTTTTGGATATAGATGTGATATAATATCCAACAATTTTTTTTACCCATGTGATTCTTTAAAAAAAATATTTCTAATCTTTTGTTTGTTAGATTAGCAAAATGAAAAAAGAATTTCCTTTCATAAAATACATTTCATAATGTTAGATTTTCGGTGATGGACATAGTGAGTTTTGAATACATCAAAATTAGCTCATTCACTTGAACTAACACTTCATTCTCCACACTTTTACAACACGCCAACATGATAGCATTGAAAATTAACAGATAATATGCACTTATTTTTAATAGTGCAAGGACTCTACAGAAAACATGACGAACATGAGTTCGTGACCATGGACACTTGGCTACTGCAGTTCCATTTAGACGCCAGTTTTTTTTTTTAATTTACGTCTCACCACGAAATAACTCGAAGGTTACTGGTGATGCACCTAATAATTTTGAGCCACGGTCAAGTGATGGGGATGATATTTGAGCTGGTAACCCACTCACTAAGCTTCCACACCATGGAAACAAGAAGAGTTTGAGCCTCGAGTGATTTAATGTACATCAGCTCTTCTACTCGGCAAGTTTTCAGTGTTACCAAGACTCGAATCTGTGTCTCGACAACGCTGGCCATGAGTTCATGTCCACTCAGTTACTGTGGTCAAATGATATCAATGAACCCGACTAAAAACAGAGAAGTTGAGATAAATATTTCTCAAAATAATGAACATATGAAGGTTATTATACATTTTAATAAACTATTAAGTAGGTTTATCGCATGAAATTTGCAAACAAAGACATTATTTATAGATCTTTATGTATATCAAATATGTAAATAGAAAAAAAAAATGAAAAAGTGTTCCACAATTGTGAATAATTTAAACACCTTTTATAAATGACTACAGAACCTGTATAAATTATATTAAATAATTGTTTGTCTATGTCTAATTGTGGATAAGTTCAGACTTAATTGAAACTAGTCAAGAATATTAAAATGTTTAAAGCTCAAATAAGAAATATTTTATATATAATATAATAGAATTTATTTCTATTATATAATATAATAGAAATAAATATATATGACGTAATTTTGATTTAAAAAGTAGATTTAAATTCCAATTAATTAAAAAAAAATTCTTAAATTGATAATTAAAGTTAATTGTTAACACAAGTAAATCTAAATAATCAAAAGTTTAATACATTTAAAAATGAAGATAAAAATTTAAAAATATAATTCGAAAACTGTGAAAGGTATTTTTAAGAGAACTAATTTGAATTTTTGAAAAAAGAGAGAGAGAGAAGAAAAATCAAAAAACGATTTTTGAGGAAAAATGTTTTAAGAAAAATAAAAAAATAAAACATTTTTCGAAATGAGACTTCAAATGAATTTTTTTCCTTCATTCATCTTGTTTCAGTATTTCAACATTTCTCCATCAAGTCGATCCCCTTCTGCGCAAAGAAAAACTCCCAAATTGTTTTTCATTCCACCCCAACATCCTGAACCACTTTCGAAAATTACTTTCCATTCCTAGAAAAGGAACAATCATCTTCCGATCACTAAAACTAAGTGCAACCCCAAAACGCGCTTTCTCCTCTTACCATCCAAATTCATCTCACTTTTAAGTTTGCCTTTGGATTTTCTCAATTACACACGGAGAAAAACTTATCTCAGATTAACTGTGACAAACTCTGACCCGTGTAACTGCCAAGGGGCGTACCATGTTAAGCCACCGTAAAAACCCCGGGGAGTGGGAAAAAGAGACATACATGGTACAAAAAAAAGTGACCGACAAAAACGGGAGAACGAATCGGCGGAAAACTTAACGGCCAAAAAAGCTAACAAGACGGAATTAAAGAAAGAAAAGTGTGATGGAAAAACTCAGTTAACGGTATAAAGAAAAGCAGAGTGGAAAGCAATCAAGAAAAGTCTGGAGGCCTTCGATCAATGCCAATAAGAGATCACTAACTGTTGGTGATGGGAAGTTAGATCTAGCGGGGGTCACATGTCGCGAAAGCCTACCATTATTCCTGGGGTCTTTTAGACGAGAAACAGAAGCTGGTTGCCTGTCGCAAAATGTGACACTACGAAGAACAATGATACGAGTCGAAAAAGGATTAAAATGCCGGGTTTTAGAAGCTGATAAGAATATCATTTGTCAAAAAGGCTTTTCAAGTTCTTGAACTGTTCGGGAATTAGACACATTAAAGGCATTTATTCGCTTCTCAGACGTATACATCTAGTTATGTGTCCGATTTAGAATTAATGATGTATATTTCTAGTTTGTAGTCATTTGGAGGAAGTTTAATGAGCATTTAAAGACAGAGATAGACGGAATTAGATCCTGAAGTTGTATATGTTTGTTAGCTTAGGAATGATAACTAAATGGCTGATTTCGAGCGTTTGTTGCATACTACATAAATGTCTAAAGTGAATAACAGGGTCTTAATAAGCATTAATATTAGTAAGTATTAGAAGGTCTTTAAAACTTCACTTGAAACTAATTGAATAAATTTGCATACTATATATTCCTCAATGTATATAAATTTTAAAAATTTTATATAATTTTATGTCATTTAATAATCTATTAAAGGAGTAAAACTAACTAAGAGCTTTGTTTTAAAAGGAAAGTATTAATTCAAAATTATTAATAATACAAGTTGTGTAAAGATATTCGGTTATATAAAGAATTCAATATTTATATAAGTTACTTCTTAATATATATTTGCTTTAGTTTTTTACCTTACGTCAGCGTTTCTCAAACTGTGGGATGCACCCCCCCCCTCCCCTAGAGGACATGATAACTCTACAAGGGTGCACGAGCATATTGAAAAGTCGAAAACAAAAGATTATTTAAAAAAATTATTAAATTACTGAAAGTAAACATACAAAATACGTTCTGACATAATAAAAAATATAATAAGCATTTATACTGATATAATATATTTATAAATGTATCAGTATAGTGCACAAAATGTATTTCATAATTAATTTAACAATACTAAGTTAAGATTAAGTTTAATAATTACCAATGACCACAGGGCTTGCACATATAAAATTATATGCAAAAGTACTACTTATCTTAATAATTTGACCAGTTTATATAAATAATCCTTGAGCTTCCGATTAAAAGTTAAGCGATTCGTTCCCCAGTACCTCCGTTTTCCACGTAGGAGTGGATAAGCGATGCATTAGGGGGGGGGGAGGAAAATGAATTAATAAGGAAATCCTCTGAAAACACTGTCAAGGTCCATTTATTGCATTCACAAGTCTTCGGAATAATTTTTATGGAAAGCAGTGCACAGAAAAGATGGTACTTCGGAAAGACGCATATATACGTCCGGGGAATTTAATGAATTGACTGAGCAAGATGTATATTTTCACAGGTGGTACTTAAGAGGTTAAAGTCGCATTGCAGCTTTAGCGTCAAAATGTAGTATTTGTAAATTGAATGCATTGTTATTGTATGGAGGGGAGCCGATGAAAATTGTGATTGAATATTGGGTCACAAATGATGAAAGTTTGAGAAGCACTGCCTTACGTACCATAATAGATCAACTTTGATGCAATTAATCAAAACTATCGATGGAACTACTTCTATGTCTTTCAAAGGATCTGCATATCAATCATCGTTATTTTTATATTATGAGAAATAGACATTATTATTAATATAGTCTTTGTCACATTTTGTGATGTATTTAGATATTATATTTGCATAAAACCCCATATATTTGAAGTTTTCAGCCACTCAATAGAAATGTACTAAAATTTCCCATGTATTGTATACAGTAGTGCACAAAAATTTTTTCAAGGGGAAGGTTCAGGGTCGAAAGTCCACCATTTTGGTATCACGCTCCAAAACGCCGCCTAACATATTTTTTTGATTTTGTCGCGATTTTCGATAACAAAAACAATACAAAATTAATAATTGAATAAATAATAAGCATTAATTAATAAAATTAATTTTTAATAACAAATACATAGTTAAATTTTACGTAATATATACATAGGATTATAATAATCAATCGAAAAAAAATATCAAGGACTATGGGGGGTCCGGACCTCTAGGACACCCCTTCTGTGCGCCACTGATTGTAGTAGATGTCAGATTTGATAATTAAACATAGTGAATCTGCTGAAAATATATGAATAAGATCTAACTGTATGCATATTATAAGTATAGACTAAATTAATATCAAATTTTTATAAGTATATTTGGAATGTGATATAATTGATAACTCTCTATAGGGTATTGCAAAATTTGTTCAAATCACATATTAAAGTATTGCTCACATCCCAGAACTATTTTTACTTTATAATTATAAAATTAGTTTCATTAGGTATAAAAAATTAAAATTAATTTTAAAATTAATCACATGGATTTACAAAGTTAAAAAAATATAAAAATATTTATAAAAAATTTTTTTGTCACAAAATAAATTTTAGTAATATATGAGCTTTACTAGTTGTTTTTATCGAAATATTTTGCTTCAAAAGTACTGATTTAATTTATACTACATTTTTCTTTAAAAATGAATGATTCATTTTGTTTTTAAATGTATTTTTGTAAAAATACTAAGTGAAATAAAATGGATATGCTTCTTTAAGTAAAACGAACAAAATTTTGACTCCATTAGATTTCTTTGCTTTTTCTTTAAATGGGGGTGGGGGAATCTGAAGTTTGATACTTTTTGAAAACTGCGTTGCAGTTATAGCAACAATGTGTATTTCTTTTCGCCTGCCTTGAAGAAATAATTTATTAATGCTTTCATATAACCCAAATGACTGTACATAAATTTAATTTCACTGGAAAATGTTTTTTCACATCCGATGCAAATCGAACCATTAATGGTTTTCTTAGATGACAGCAACGGCTGCTTAGAATGATATATAAATTCTTTTACGTTTTGAAACCTTAAATTACGCTTCAAATTTAGTTTCCAAAGGATACAATTATTGGATTTTAGGAAATGATCATAATTTTAGAAAGGCACTAAAATGACTTTGAAAGAAAATGATTTTCCATACTTGCTTTTTTTTTTTGAGCAAGGAAGAATCTTATGTCGCAATCATTATCTTTGGTACCTTTTTTAAAATTTTTAAGGGAATTTTATTATTTTACAAGGAAAATAAATGAACTACGCTGAAGTAAAATTCTAAGGATAATTTAAGAAACTTTTTTGCAATTATTTTTAATATAACTCAGATTTCTTCTTTTTTTTAAAAAACTTCTGTTAAAGAAATGTAATTTTCACATTGCCTGAATTTTCATTATTTATCATCATACTTGGCTAATTTATTGTAGTATAACATGTAGAGTATTTATTTATAATTATCTCAGAAAGTAGCACAGCTATTAATTGATTAACTTGTTGAAGAAAAACATCTTTTACCAATTATATTATCGAACTAAAACAAATAAATCGTAATAAAATAAAGTAAAACATGAAATTAAAAGAAATAGTTTATTTTTAAACTTTCTTTTGTTTATTTAATTGAAATGGGTAACACGAGATGTAGGAAAAGTTGTATTTTTGTAAAAGTACAGCTACACAAGTCTTTAAATTCTTTATACATGGGGTTGAAAGTTTAATTTAACGTACATTTGATATTTTAAGACTTTCTGCTTTTAGAATATTTAATCAAAAGAGACATTTTGTACGAATATATTTTCTCCTTTCATCATATAGTTATAGATGTGTGTGTGCGTGTAAACAAAAATATTACGATTGAAAATTGAATTTGTTATCTTGATGATTATATCATAGGATGTAAGTAAATATCCATCGTATGATGCTGTCAAGAATTTCAATTAATAAAAGATATAAACGAGATTTTAAATTATATATATATATATATATATATAGTGAGGTTTTAATTAAATTTAAAATTTCTGTCTGAAGTTTAAGGGAACCTAAATCATCTTATGATATTAAAAGCGTGTCTTGAGTGTGCTTCTTTTTCTACCAATTTATATGCCTCTACAGTTTTATAAGATAGACGCGCTTTACCACCCATTTTGAGGTATGGGCGGATCTGCATTCTTTTTAACTCGTAACTTGTCTATAACAAAATTTCGTTACTTTTCGTTAAGTCAAACATAAATATTGTCAAAACATACACTTTTGACTAGAATGCAAACAATATGAAAAAATATAAGCTACTTATTTTTGTTACTAATTTTATTATTTTTTATTGAATTACTAATATGTAAGGATTATTGTCAACAATAAATGTATGGATCTGATAACAGTGGGGATTAATAACTTTTGTCCCAATAACTAACAAGTGCCAAGTATTCCTTCGTTTATAGCTTAACGTTGTGAATCAGATGACTTTTAGATTTACAATAGTCTATACCTGAAATTTTAAGAAGATATAAAATTCGAATCCTCAAATTTTTTGTCAAAAAGATAATTCTACTGTTTTGTAAATAACAAGTAATGAGTTTTAATTAGTTTAACATCTTAGAAAAATTGAGATATCTTCGTAGTGCGTGTAATGTCAGAGGAGATTTTCTAATTCTATTTCGGGATGGTTCAGTTTGCCTAGATCAACAGTTACCAGAGAGACTGAGGTCATTTGCTTGAATTCCAAAAGTGTTAATTTTATTCGGTACTTAACACAACTTAATTATAACCTTAGAAGAAAAAGTGTAGAGAAATAATGCCCAAGCGGCCATGATGATCTTGGTAATGGACCATTCCTGCAAATCCCACATTGGGAAAACAAATGAACTGACAATTCAATTCTCGACTTATCGCCTTTTTGAAATGTGATATTTCACTGAAATTCTTCTAGCTGTCGGAATGCAAAACTGAGAGAATATTTAAATAGGCATTCACAGTAACAATAATTTTCGATGAGAAAAAATTGTCAAAGATACAACTATGAAGCAGTTTATGCCACACATTTTTATTGGTCCATTGGACCCGTGTGCACTTAGGGTTTTTTTGCGAGCCCCATTTTCAAATGTTATATATGACTATTTATAATTATTATGTTGAATTAATGGAAATATAATCCGATTCAGAAAATATTCAACATGATCGCTCTAATACAGAATATCAATTGAAAATCTAAAATGTTCTAAATAATCATCCAGTGTTCAGCAATGCAATGTTTAAGCTTTGTACGCATATAGTCATAAACAATTCAGCATACTGTAGATTTTGCCATATTCAGCTCTTGGGATGTTCGTAAAATTATAGAAGTACTCCGCGAGGAAATGTTCTACTTACTAATTCTCACATTTGGCACTGCGACTAGGAACTCAATAATATACAAAAGAATTCATGGGTTTGAAGGATCCACTTCCTTACACCAACATGTTTTCAATTCTTATTATAATGATCACCCTCAATGCTTTCATCAATATGTTTTAGAAAATAAACCACTTATAACAGGGGTTTGTCAACGCTACTGTAAGCCTTACTGCTTTATCCTTCTTTATGGTTAACAATTCTCGTTATTATAATTTGGGATAGTAGTTAAAAGTGCTTGAAAGAAAGTGCTTCGTAGTTTTCAGAAATTTTTACACGATATAAATACTAGATATTTTTCTGTATATATTAGTTTCTTAAACTGCGGGGCGCGCCCCCTGGTGGGGCGTGATAACTACAAGGGGGATGTGAGCATATTGAAAATCATAAACAAAAATAAAAATGTTTGAAAAAATTATTAATTTACTTAAAGTAAACAAAGAAATATTATATTCTGACAAAATAAAACACACATTTACACTGATATAATAAACTCAAAAATGTATCAGTACTGCACAATGCTTTTCATAATTAATTTAACAGTACTATATAAGAACAAGTTTAATAATTACCATTGACCCCATGGACATGTCATATATAAAATTATATACAAAAATTAACACTTAACTTGATAATTTGTATGATTTATGATTAATCCCTTAACTGCCGGTAACAAATTACACGATTCACTCCCCAATACCAGCCAACATTTTCCACGTAGGCACGCGTATGTGATGTATTGGGGAAGGTGGTTAAAAATAGGAATAAATAAGCAAATCCTTCACAAACACTGTGAATGTCCTTTTATTGTATTCTAAAGCCTTCTGAATAATTTTATGGACAGCATTGCACATAAAAGATAGTACTTAGGAAACACGTATATATACGTCCCGGTCAATTAACGCTTTGGGTGAGCGAGACGTTTACATACACAGGTGTCACTTAAGAGATGAAAGTCGTATTGTAGCTTTAGAGTCAAAGTATAGTATTACTGAATTCACAATGCATTGTTATTGTAAGGAATTGGGGAGCGATGAAGATTATGATTGAATATTGGGTCCCAAATATTTAAAGTTTGAGAAGCACTGGTATATATCATGCGAGACACTGCGTACGTCATGTTCGGAAAACGCTTCTTTCCATAAAGTAATCTTTGCGTGTCCTGTTATGGTCACGCCATTTATAACCCTCCCCCAAAAAAATCTATTATAAAATAAGCTTTTGAATCGTTCCCTCCATAAATGCAATTAGTTTTGGTGTATGGATCTATTATTTTTTAAATAAAAGTAAAACTTTACGGATCATTTCGGAATACCAAAATGACCTATACTTTAAAAAACGTCCAATATTTCAAGCTCCAAAAGATAGCAAAATTGGATGCTGTTTTAGTTTCGAAATCACTGACATTATAGGTCGAAACTCAATCATTTCCGAGAGAGAATGAACGCTACCAAGGCGTACTACTATTTTTTTTAAGACACTACACGTAACGGAAGTGTTATTGTAGCTGTAACCTTCCTACCAAAGCTAGTAAAGACAGCAAGTCACGAAACGGACTCTACTAAAATGTAAATACAAAATTTCATATAGACTCGTCAAATGTCCTCACTACTGCCAGAAGTCGTGATAAGACTGAAATGAAGATGCGGGAGAAAAAATTTAAACAAAAGTAGGAAGGGAAAATCACTGATCTGCAGATAAAAAAAAAGGAAGTAAACTCATACATAGATAGACAGTTGTGGTGTAAAATCTCAGAATAAGCAGGAAAAAAACATTAAAAAAACATACAAAAATGACAATTTCGTGAGAGGAAAACATCATGAGAGCAAATCACACAATATTGGAAATCTTGGGGGGGTGATATTTAAATATAAATATATTCTATTCTAGGTATTCAAACACATGTGTTTTCATTGCAGACTTGTTTTGATATGAAATTGATGAAACTACTTACGATTCGAGTGGGGATCCTGGGTAATATCAGAGATAAATGTTATTTTCTTATGCTGTTTTTTTTTTGTATATTCCGTTATGTGTAAATCGTATCTAGGCTTTTTAGAGGGACTCAGTTGAAATGTATGTAACTAAACAAAATAATAACAAAACAAATAATTTAAACGTTTAATTTTTATAAAAATGTTTTCGACAAAATTTACAATTACGTAACAAGAAACAAAAACTTATAATGGTACAAGTTTTTTTTTTTGATTTCAGATTTCTTAAATATTCTTTACATGTTTTTCTGAAGACTTCTTTAATTTTTAAAGCTTAATGTTAATTAATTTTAATGAAGGAGAAAATAAAAAACTGTTTTATTAATCTTAATATACTTAATAAACCCCCAAAGTTTTAAACAAATAGTTTTATGCGCTTATGTATTAATGTAGCTGATAAGAAACATTTATTTATTATGGACTCATGACAGTACATTGATAAAACAGTATGTTATTAATATTTTTTTTTAATCATTATTTTACCTGATCGGTTTTCTTTAAACGACTTTCATTTTATAAAATATAGATCGTAAATATGAAATGATTTATTTTTTTTAAAATTATTTTCCCCTTCTTTCTTAATTTTTCATAGTTTTTGCCACAATTTTTTCTTTTTTCTTTGAAAACAATCAACTAATTTTAATAATTCATAAAACTTGTTTAACGATTACTTATGATGCAGCAAAATTGGTAAGTTATTCATGATATTCATTATATTTTCTGAGCGAGTGACATCTAATTAAAAGTGTTATTACACAGAAAGAAAATTACGAAAAAAAATAGCTTCCTAATAATAGCTCTTTTTTAATATATGAACATTGGAGTGACAAATGCTTTAGGCATTAAAAATTAAGTGCATTAAACCCGAATTTACGCGACAAAGGGGGGAGGAGGGGTACTGAGTTATAACCGCGTAAGTTGAATTACAGTAGGTAGGGATATAATTTCGTATTTAAATACATATATATTTTTTTTATTTGAGGTCAAAGATGAAAGGAAATAATAATTTAGAAAAAAATCAATAAAATCTTACATAACATAAATATAAAATAGCAAATCAAACTTATTTTCATGCAGAAGTTTTTAAAATTCTAGCAAAAAGTCATTCAGCTGGAAGATTTTTTTTCTTCCTTGTTTTGTTGAAAAAATACACTCTTTATTGAACTCTTTATTTTTTAAAACTTGTGAGCCATTTTACTACTAAACTGAGGACTTCTGTCAAATTTTTAACCATCATTCCATCTTCTGATTGAACCAGGTTTAAAGACATAAGTTCTTGCTCTTGTTCATGCATTTATATAAGCTCATCAAATGTCAGCCCCTGATTGTGGGAATCCATCAGTTCTTGATTCTATATTATGAAAAATTAAGATAACTTATTTGGCTAGTCGTCGACTCCACGTGATACGTCCAAACATGTACTTTAGTTAAATAGGACGCGGGGCAGTAATTGAGTTTTACCCTGGGAAACCAAAAGCTCACGTGAAAATCCGAACCCGGGGTTTGCTTTAAGATACTATTCGAGTGTAGCTGAACAGTGCGACGTTAATATTCACTCATCCCGACTACGTTCCGGAAACCCCGTATTTTGAAAAAGCGCATACATGTATAATTTTCATGATATTTAGTGTCATTAGATTAGAATACATGTATAAAATTGTTTTAAAGGGAAAATTGACAAAAATATTTAAATAAATATTTTGGAAAAAAATTAACTTAGAATAATATTTTTCAAAATGTTTCTCCTTTTTGAAAATGCTTCCTATTATAAAAATATTTTGTGATATAGCCCGACCTCTTAAAAAAGGGGTCAACTAGAAATTTTTTAAAAGTATAACTTAAATGGGTTTATCCCTATCTTACGACAACAGAGGGAGCAATTTTAAAAAAAAATGAAAAGTTTTATATATTTAATTGGGGGTAACTTAAAAAAATTAGAATTTTCAAAATTCACATTAATTTCGGGTCCGGTAGCGTAAATCGTGATATTACTCCAATTTATTTTGCTATGTAAATTAGGAACTGTTCATGTTTTAAACTGAGTGTTTGATTAAATAAATTAGATATTGTAAAAATTATTTAGTTCGTTTCATATGTTTCGATCACACACACATAGAAACATACAGATACTATGACTTTGATTAAAACAATATTACGGTTTACATAATATTAAAGAAATGAATGATGCCTGAAAAATTTAAGATAATACAAAACTCAAAATATATAATCCTTTCATTTTATTTCTAATCTAATGTTCTCAATAATTTCTTTGCAATAAGATTAGCTTATTAATTATATTTATTGATACCCCCAATGGGAATGCAACAAAATTTTAAATTGGCAAAACGGACGAAATTTTCACCCTTTAAAAAACCATCTTGCTGCGTTTTTTTTTAAAAAAGCGGTTTCCCCAAAATTGCGTATTGTTTTATTACGTATTTCAAATCTACTTATTAAATTTACATTTTAAAGTTATAATATGCAGAACTTTTGAGTTAAAGAGCTTTTAGAGTTATGTATATATATATATATTTTTTATTTTAAACTACGCCGCCCCACCCAGTATGGCGGTTATGACACTCGGCTTGTAATCGAGTGGGTTCGAATCACGAGTAAGGCGGGGATGTATATTCTGGAAAAAAAATTGGACTTTCGCTTGAAGTAGTTTGTCTCAAAAGAAAAGCCCCACCTTTTCCCTGTTCTTTCTGGGATCATCTTTTGGGAAAAAAATCTGCATTCTTCATGATTGTGTTAAAACCTTTTAAAATTCCTAACCTTTCTTATGTATCCCAGTAATAAACACACGAAAACATTTTAAAATAAAAGGGGTCAAAGCATAAAACAAAAAAACATAAATAAAAAAAATACAAAAAAGGGTATAAATTTTGAAAGTAAAATAGTCCAGAAATCAGGGTTGAAAAATCTACCGGGTAGAATAAATCTACATTGCCCCATGGAAATCGTTGGATGCGCAGCGGGGGGTTAAGTTACGGGGCCCCACACACCCCCCAGCTTCTCCCCCCAACAAAAATAGTTATGGAGCTAGTGGTAAAAGGTCGAGCTTTGGGGCGGAATGTCAGGGGAGAAAATTTTTTTTCCCCGGCCTTGGAGGGGGAGGCCAATCCCACTTTAAAAAATTAAAGGTCAAAGGGTCCTCCCGGGTGGGGGTTTATGATAGGGGATGCCATTTTCTTTGTGTCCTTGTTTTGACTAGGGTTTAAAAATTCCCGAAGGGTTCCTCATGTATCTGAATAGTGAAATATTAAATTCACCCCAGTAAATTAAAGGTGGGGTGAAAAATTTTTAACGCCCACTGTTCAGCTACAGGGGGCTTTGGGGGGAAGGAACCCCGTAAAACAATGCTCAAATGCCCTGGACGACACCTGGGGCTGGCACGCCCCTCTACTAACTTTTTTCCCCAAAACCCCGGGGGAGGATGCCAAGCCCCCGACAGATTTAACGTGAAATCGCTGTTCAACACGGTGGGTCTTTAGTGTTTACTGGCCCCAAAAACTCGCCGACATCCGATCTTTATTCGATGCCCGAGGGACTGGGCTAAAAGCCCCCAAAAAATTCACTCACTCCCCCATTTTTTAATGTGAAAACTATCTGCCTCAACGAATTTAATGGGAATCAACCCCTATACACGATAGGTTTTTTTAGGGGGAACCCCGGATATAATTGACTCCCAACAAAAACAAGTAGGAAAACAGATTACGTTTAAGAATTACGATATGTAGTTGAAAAGTGTTATGATTCGCATTTCATAACATGAGTTTGTCATTTTTTTGTAAATATATCGCTTTCTCTAAATATCAAAAATTTTTTTCCTAATTAATTATAAAGATTTTCAGTTTTAATTATTAATTTTTTATCAAAAAATTTGGATGAAATTAACTATTGAATTATCCTCTGGCGATAAGAAAAATAATTACCTTCTGTAGCTTTTATATATAATAGACTTTAATGCATTTTAATACTATTTTCATTAATATATTTCGTTTTGAATACGTCATTACTAAGATGAATATGATCTATTTCGGAACTATTTATTTATTAACTAAAGCAAATGATCTATTCGCTTTCCCCATTAATTTCAAATATTGCTTAAATTTATACCAATATTTTTTATGATTTATTCTGACTTTCCACATATTGAACCAATAAAGATTTAAAATTTCTTGTAAGAGACATCATAAAGTGCTGTTTAAATTTTAAAACAGATCTTCTCATAAAAATTTCACTAACCAAACTGTATTCATTAAAAAGGCGCAAAGCAAGTATAATGGCTCAGTGCACCAAATATTTAAAATTTATTGCTAAATAATTACTTTCTTCAATGAGAATTCTTAGCGCGAAAACTTACCTACCTTATATTCGAAAAATAACTAACATAAACAACTTTTACCGAACGACTCCTTCTAAAGAACAGTGATTTTGATAACAAAGATTACGTTATATAGATTCTTTAATCTTAAATGAAGTCTCATAAAACGCGGTGTACTAGACGCTCTCTCTCTCTCAAATGGTGTTGAAATCCCAAACGAATATCGTAAAAGGGTGGAGATGGTTATCTAGGTAATGTAGTTTCTTGTGTTATGATATAACCACAATGTTATTAATTAATGACATGGTTGTTGCAATCTCTTAAAACTGCTGAGGCGATAGTACTCTATATGTTTAGTTGCTTAATCCTACTTATTTTTACATTTTTAATCATTTGATAAATTTTTCAGAAATAAGTAACAATGAAGTTTATTTAACAACGTAGACTAATTATAGGATTATTATTCATGTTACGATGATGTTGCACGTTTAATTTTAAATCACTTTTCTACAATACAGAGGTGTTAATACATGTTAAACACAGCTAGTTCTGAGTGGGCCCTGTATCAAAATTCCTTCGGGGCTCTTTTTTTAGATATGAGCCCTGATAGTGGAACTGCAGTTACACATTTTGGGGCCACTCGGTAGCTTTAACCCTGATATAAATATATCGATGTTTCACCATTTTTTAAAAATATGAGGTCCGTCAAACCTCATATTGCATGAGAGTACGATGTAACTTAGTTATCAACCGATCTAAATCGCATGCACAAAAAATAAAGCAAATTATATATATATATATATATATATATGAAACGTATTAATAAACATTAATTCTTTCAAAGATATAAAAACCTTAAATTTGTCGATGAGTTTGTTAGCAATTCGGTGTTGTTTGTAAGTCATAGGGTGTGAATTAAAAAAGGTTAATTGTAAAAATAAAACCTCTATTAAGGAGATTCTATAAAATATAATTAACCCAATTAATTAAAAATAATTAATGTGAATCCTGCCCATGTTGACATCGAAGAGAACGAGATTGCCGATTTCCTTGCCAATGAAGCCAGAACACTTAGCCTCTAACTTCATCTACTACGGTCTTTGATGCCAACGCAGTAGCAAAGCAAAAGCTCTGCTCAAACCTAAGAAAAAAATTATCACTGCCAAAACTAAATTATAGCCTAGAAATTACGTCAACAATAACTAGACTAAACAAACATTTTAAGGGCATGAAGATTCTGCCCGATGGTTCAAGATCATATGTGGAATGCAGACACTCTCCAGGCCCGCAACTGGATCCAAACACCTTTTTAGCTGTCCTTCCATTGTTGGTGCCCTTTTTAAAATAGGCAATGACTGTAGAATGGCATTCTTTACTCGGATCGTGCCATGAATGTTGCCACAGCAGTGATTCACGCCTTTGGCAATATCTAACTATATCCTTATGTTTTTATTATTATTATTATTATTATAAAACCCTGCACTTTTCATACACGATAGCAATAACAACAATTACATAATGCAGTAATTCGATGGATAGATTAGTAATAATTAATTACTAATCCGAGCAATATTAACTCAAATTAGATCACATAACTGGCTATTACTAGCTTTAATTTGATTGAAAGGTTCATCAGAATAAAAAATATATATTGGACGTTAACCTTCTCACGTGTATTGAAATTTGAAGGGGGAAAAAAGAATAGTTTAATGTTTCTGTAAAAGAGCAAACAATGATTTCAAAAAGAAACGAAGCATTCGCTCATTTTTTTTAAATGTAAAATATTTTGTACAACTTACAAATTAATGGAAATTGATTCGTTTAGCAATGTGTTGTAACTGCTCATAATCGCCAATGAGTCTCTTTAATGCAAATTATTATTTATATTGTGTCACAGTATTCATCACTTCTTGCTAACTACCTTACTATTACTCTCTGTGTAGAATTCATATACTTCGCGATAACTAATTTAAGTATTAACAATGTTTAAATTATATACTCAAGGTAAAGATTTACCGATAGTAAAAATTAAGATACTTTCTAATTTAATCTTGGATACAGTAAGTATTTAACTAATGTGCGTATCTTATCTTTGTCCACCTATCTATAGACCCAAACACTATTATTATTATATATTATAGTATATATTGCTAATATTACGAGTCTCGACTCCTAATCAAACTACGACAATATTGACAGTATATTAATGCCATAAGTGAGAGAAATTTAGAAAAACAATTCCTGTTAAACCTTCAAGCTTGTCAAAATTCAACTTGGAAGCATTTGATTTTCTATATTTTTAATGGAATTGTATCTAAAATATATACTTCAGAACATCATATATAAGTAAATTGATCAAATAATATCAACACAATTAATGCAAACCTCAAAATACGACTTCCCTAAATCAATACGAATTTATAAATAGAACTGGTCATTTTTATCAATACAGCATACATATCAATCAAATAAAGAAATGTTAAGTGCATACTGATTACAATCATTTTCAGTCTCGTTCAGACATTCGTATCCCACATAGCAGACGAAGCGCGAAGTCCTACATACATTCATGCTGACAGGCTAAACAAGGGGTACAAGTCAAGTCTGGACCGTTACCATACTCCAGAGGCCCAGATATTTGCAAGATCGGAAATCGCAGAGCAAAAGTAATTATTATTCCGTCGATGGTCTGTAGTCCGAGTTTACTCCTGACTCAATGTTATCGTCAAAATTAACGCTAAATAGCCAGATTAATCGCGAAATGACACGGCGTCTGGCGAGAGATTACAGTGGATGAAACGCGTAATGAGTTGAATTATGCATAAGTCCCCCTTTGTTTTACGAATTGAATTCATTTTTCGCCCCATTTTGTACTCTAATCCACTGGTATTGATTTTTTAATAAAAAATTTGACGGGTTAAAATTGTTATATTTAAATAGTGCGGGGGGATATCTTGGGTTTCAAATTTTTATGATTTTTTGAAATACATTTGGGTTGAAAAAGGGATTTTTAATTCAACCCCGATTGACACCCTTAGCCACATATAGTTATATTTAAAAAATAGTTTCTGATTTATAATGCTTTTTGATTAATCTAAGTTATATTTAAGTATTTGAATATATTTTTTAATATCATGAAAAAAAATTTTTTTAAAAAAATTTTAAAATTTCAAAATGGAGTAAAAACAAAAAAACATAATATGGTAGATATTTTAAAAATGAAATAAAA
>BMAV01001099.1:18294-28843 GCA_019973955.1 Trichonephila inaurata madagascariensis
CACACACACAAAGTTTATTATTTTAGACGAATTTTTTATAAAAGGAGAACATTTTGAAAAATGGTTATTCTAAGTTAATTTTTTGCCAAAATATTGTGTTTAAATAATTTTTTTTTGTCAAAATGTCTTTAAAACAAATTTATACATGTAGTCTAAGTATATTTAAGTATGTATTCTAAGTATATATTCTAAGTATAAGTGACACTAAATATCATGAAAATTATCCATTTATGCGCTTTTTTTAAAATCACGGTTCCGAACGTAGAATACCTTAACCCTGCACTAAAAGATACATGAAAATTAATGAAAATGAATCTCGGTATTTTTAATCATGGTTAAATGATAAAGATACCTTGAATAATATCTCAGTCGCTTAATATCTACGTGCATACAATATGTCAGAAGTCAAATATACACTTTCATTTAACGTGCGCCAAATACTATTATTCCGTCTTAAAGTGTGCAGTAACGGAATCAAAATTTTTAGATAAATTGCAAAATGATTTTACTTAGCAGAATATTAGATTGGCAAATTTTTTTCAAAGCTGCATTTTTCAAGCTGTCGATGCAACTCTGTACGTATAAGAGGAATTTATTAATTTCGAATTTGTTTCAATATTTTACAGAAATTTACAAGTACATTTTATTATAAAGTGGCCTTATTGCAACTCTAAAAACCTTATCATCAGTTTATTACAAAAGCGGAATCAAATAAAATGGAGGGAAAATGTGTCATAAACATTTAAACATGTATACATTAAATCCATTTATTAAATTTACTAAAATCTAATGCAATTTATTTCCTTTGTCCTATTGATAATTCTGAATTGTCTTACACGTAATGTTTGACTTTCCAAGATATATCTTATAACTAAGTTTTCTGCAACGAACTATCAGAATTTAATGTTACATTCAAACTCATCATAAATAAATTTACAAGAGAAAATCTTCGGAACCAAGTATACGTAAAATTAAATTCCATTTTTCTCTCTGATGCACTCACCAGTCGCTAAATCAGTTTCAAGAACAAATTCTTAGATATACCGAAGAGGGAATATTACATATAATCCTTAAGTGCCTACGTCAAAATGAATTTAAAAGCCCAAAGTACTTCTCAAAAGCTATCGTTATATCATCTACTAATTCAATAAGTAAAGCTTTTAAGAGAGATACTCTGGTGACAGTTTTTGTTAAAAAATTTAAGAAGCATTTTAGAGTGAGGTTTATTATGCATGACAAGGCGATTCTCAAAACTTTTAAACTCAGAATTTTCTTATTTCTCTATGGCGTGAGCCAACTTGTAGGCAGATCGCTTAGACATTTTGTCATGGAATAATAATGTATTTTTAGTCGCTGGATTTGAACTTAATTTATTTACTCTTTCTAATGCCATTGTGCCCGCGGTAGTGTCTCCTCAAGCGATGGGGAGAGGGGAAGAAAAGTGCTTTAAAATCAAACTAATTTGCATAAGTTCAATAAATATTAGCTACGCTTCGTGAGATTTTTTTTGTTTTGTTTCTTGTTTTATGGAAAATGTGAAATTCAGTTAGGGGAATTTTTAAGCAAAAAGAAATCTCATTTCCACTGGATAATTTTCATGAAAATACACCCTTTCTTAATAGTGAGATCCATTAAAGGAAAGTTATAGAAAATAAGTGAGTAATAAATATAAAAATCATAAATGATTCCATTAAGCAATTTTAATCAAATCTTTTCATTTAGAAAGAACGGAACACACTAAGCGAAAGCAAGATGGTGTACTTTTATCTACTTTTAAAGATTAATTGTCAATATATTTTATAGTGTTGTTTTTATTTTGATTTATTATTTAAAAATGACTTATAAATTTTCTGAAGGGTAAATGCCTTTATTTTCAAGTGATACAGTTATTTATTTCAAATTTCTGGAAAATGTTCCTCCAACAACTTTTCTTCGCTCTTACATTCTATACCTTAGACGATTTCGCCAAATTCAAAGGCATCACCAATTCGAAAAACTGTGTCATTGTTTTTATTGTTGTATTTGAAGATTTACGGCACCGTTTTTTAACTATTGGCAAGAAATTGCGGCTTTTGGCGATGTCTTTTGATTTGATGAAATTTGTCCACAGTATAATACGTACCGTAAAAAAAAGTATTCATGTAACTTTTACACTTTAAGCACTATACCTTCTAAATTTTCCAGATCAAAACTCCTAATAGAAAAAGAAGTGCAAATAAAATTAACAACCTTTTGCAAACACGATTTTAAAAAATGGAATGTTTCGCTTTAAAATTTTTCAAATATTTTAAACGAAACAAAAATTAAACATTTATGAATGACCACCTTTGTTAGACATCAATTTTTTCTAAACTTTTATAAAACGAAATATTTTTATCACTCGGAGATTTATTACATTCTAACAGATATAGGATAATAATAAAAATATTTATTCAACTCACTTTTGTGAAGTTTAGGCTAGATTCCAAAAGTGAAAACTTTCTAAATACCAGCTGCTTTCCAAATATACATCTTTAAATTCCAGTGGAAAATTTATACGTTATAAATTTTAGAATCTCTGTGATGTAGCTTACATATAATATTTTGTTACTTACATAGACACATTTTTAAAAAAGTTCTATATTTCTCAGGAGAGTATTGTAAACTATTTTCTTATTTAACTTTATTTTTTGAAAAAAAAACCCGCCATTTTCAAGAATATATATGTTAGTAATATCTGGAAAAACTATTTGCACAGGTTGACAATGTTATAGAAAAAATTGATGAAGAGAATAATAGAAAATATATGAATAACTATACCAAAGTCATCGTAATGAAACAAGTGCTAAATTATATATTTTCCCAACATTTGCAATTATTATATGGTGCTTGTTTAAAAAACAATAAGAAATTCTTTTATATGTTACAAACCAACTGATTTTTTTTACTGTTGATTTGTTATTTTATAAGTTCTAAACACTTCCATATACATTCCCCACAAAGATTCTGATTGTTTTAATTTTCATCCATGTATCATCAATTTTACTTCATTGCTACTTACACTTTCAATATTTGGGACCCAATTTTCAATCATAATTTTACCCCCCACCCCTCTCCCGTACAATAACAATTTATTGAATGCAATAAAAAGTGTTTTCACGCTAAAGCTACAATACGAATTTCATTACAAACCATGCAAACTACCATGGTAAGTATTAAATTTTGTATATAACAAGCCAATGGTTGGCACTAGTAATTATAAAACTTGTTTTAAATTTTATATTGATAAATTAACTATCCAAAACTTTTGTGTATTGATACATTTTTAAGTATAATATATCAGTTTAAAAGTACATTTAATTTTTATTATACTAGAATGTAAATTGTTTTGCTTATTTCACAAGCAAATTAATACTTATTATAAATACTTTATGCTCAACTTTTCAATATGTTTGCACCCCCTCATAGAGATATCACGCCTCCCATAGAGGGGGCACCCTACTGTTTGAGAAATGCTGTTTTACTTAATATTATATAATTTTAACTCAAAAGGCCCTTGTTGTATGTAGTAATTGCAATGTTAAAAAAATGAAAAAAAAAAAAAAAATTAAGCTACTATTAATGGTAAAAGTTTCCATTTCAATGGAGTAACATTGAAATCCTCCTATGGATTTTGTGAATCAGAAAAAGCTAAACAGTCCTTTTCTCTAATATAAATCAAAATAGTTCATGCATTAATCTGCATGAGCTTTTGCTCAATGTATCTCAAATATGCTCACTACCAGCAGTTAACTTAATTAGTCTCCAACTACCAAGCAATTATTTAAACTGTTTGGTAGCTAGAACCAGACTATTATGAGAATTAATAGTAACAATTTATTCTCGTTATTTATTCTGTGCTATTTGATAAAGAGGAGAGATCTATGAAATTTATCACAACGTATCAACTCCCTAAATATCAATAAAACAGGTTTGCTTAAGTATTTTGCTCTCAATTACATATCAACTGATTGATTCCCATCCAAAGTAGTAGTGTATTTTATTAAACGTCAGTGTATAACATAAATATGTAGAAATTTTACTGGAATCAAACATATTACTGAGACATATTCATCTGATTACAGTCGATTATTATATCTGATAAAAAGTTTTTTTTTTATTTTATATTTTAGTGCCACATTTTATTCCTTTTAATACACAAAGCGATAAAGCGAAAAGCAGCAACCCAAGCACATGATAATATAAGGTTTGCCCAAATGAAAAGTGGACAAGATCATTAAAAATAATTATTTTATTGGAATTCAAAAGAGATCGCTCTGGAGGTTGTAACACAAGTCCCGTCGTTTCGGTAGCAGGTCTTTGTCCATTCTCTAGAAAGAACGTGATTGTTCTTGAGAAAGTCCTGTCCAGCTTCTTTCGCTTCATCATCCATATTGAAACGTAATACACTCTAAAAATCCTTAAGGCCTAGAAGTCAAAGGGTGACAAATCTGGACTGTACGGTGGGTGTTCTAACATTTCGCAACGGATTTCTTAAAGTTGTCTTGGTTTCACGACAGACCTGTGGACGGACATTGCCATGGACATCCGATATAGTTTGCTGCCTTTCTCAAAAGCTTTTACACCAGCTGTTCCTAGACTTTCGACCTAAACAGTGCTTGTCATAGACTGCCACTATTCGTAGATAGATGTCCGCATTAAATTCACCTTCTGCAATTAGAAACCGAACAACCACACGTTGTTCCAATCTGGACACATCCTAAAATGGCACGACTATTTTCGATTAATTTTCTCTACCATTAACAGATTTCACTGTTAAACATCATATGAGATGTACACTTCCTATCGTCATGTGTCTTCTATATCTGCACTCATTCTGACGGAATCACATATTTCCACTTTTCATTTCGGCAACCCTTATACATAAAGCACAAGACAATAGACAAACGCATTTGTTTTCAGATGACACTGACGTCATTGGACAGTGATCTTCTGGTCCATATGTAAAAAGTATTTCGTTGTGTTTTGGAAAATAAAGTAGAAATTTTGTTTTCACATAAAACATTTCTTGATTTGAGCAGTGGGGGTGAGAAGGAATTTGGGGGAATGTTGAATTGTTTAAAAAGGATGACTGAAGCAATGTTGCATTATCTTACTTTTAAATGTGTCTAAGCAGTAGTTTTTTATCAGATCAAGCTGTGGTCAAAACGATATTTCCCGTTAGTTGGGTAAAAAAAAGTATTAATTATCAAGTGATGTATTAAAGGATTTAAGACACTCTATTAAACCCTTAATACATCATGTTAACAAAAATTAAACAAATTCTAAATGGAGAAACACTCACTCTCTCTCTCATACACAGTGAAGGACCAAATTATTGGGACCAATCGACATTTATACGGAGATCAGTTAAAACTTAACGTTGTTGCGGCGAGTAGGTAAGATAGCAATTAAAACAGAAATGGAAAGATAGTGAAGAATTTATTACGTGGATTAATTGTAGACACCTGAAGCATCAAAATTATTACCAGCAAAGCTGATGTACTTGTGAAGAGTTCGAGAAGAGCAGTTTATTAACGTTTACAGAGAGTGAATAACCAAGAAATAAACCGGGTCTCAACATCAAATTTGTGGCCATCACAGGCTACTCAATGCTCTCTCGCAAAGGAGAATCACGAAAAGGGTCCAGTCCAGCAGAAGAAAAACCATGCTTCGAATGAGGGAATCTTAAGCAATTGGTAACTAGGAACGTCTCTGAAAGAACTATTCACCTCACATTACATCATATGCTCCAGTGCTTCTCAAACTTTCAATACTCGCGACCCAATATTCAATCATCATTTTCATCGCGCCCCCCTCCATACAATAGCATTGTATTGAATTCAATAATACTATACTTTTACACTAAAGCTACAGTACGACGTTAACCTCTTATGTGCCACCGACGTATATAAACGTCTCACTCAGCCAAAGCATTAATCTTCTGGACGCATATATACGTATTTCTGGAGTACGATCTTTTCTGTGCACTGCTATCCATAAAATTATTCCTAAGGCTTTGGAACACAGTAAAAGGACCTTGACAGTCTTTAAAAAGGATTTACTTATTTCAGAGGATTTTGCTTATTTATTCCTTTTCTCGCCTCCCCCCAAATAAACATCAAAATACGCTCATCTACTTAGAAAACCCTGGCATTGGGGACCAAACCACGTAACTTTTAATCGGAAGTTAAGGAATTAATTATAAACCGTACAAACCATCAAAATAAGTGTTAATACATGCCCATGGGGTCACTGGTAATTATCAAGCTTGTTCTTAACTTACTATTGTTAAATTAATAATAAAATACATTGTACAGAACAGATACTTTTATAAATGTATTGTATCAGTGTAAATGTGTATTTTATATTTTATTATGTCAGAAAGTATTTTGTTTGCTGAATTTTTAACCCGCGTGGTCACTGGCGCCTGCTTTTCCTACCGTCGTTACTCGCTGGGTGTAGAGAACACCCCCAACTTTTAACACGTGTATTTATATATAATTATGAAATAAAATTAAGTCATTATGATACATATTTACAACGTACAAGATGTTTTTTGTATTATACACATAAAATTATTAAATTTATTTCAAACAAATGAGACTAGCATTAATTTAAACTAAAGATACAAAATTTTCATTTTAAAATACATAATTTTATATTTTTCATAAACCAGTATATATATATGAAACGTATATACCAGTAATAAATATACTTTATAATTAATGAGATAATGACAGTGGAAAGTAGAAAAATAATATTTTAATCATTTTCCAAACATTCAGAGCAGACTGTATACAAATGCTCAACTTCTCGCGGGAGTTCTCAGCCCCCCAGATAAACTTTTGAAGATCATTACATTCCAATCGTTCGAGAAGGAGGGATTGCATCAGGCTTGAAGGTTCAATGACCTAAAGTGCGGAGCTACAGAAAAAATCGTGGTTCTGCGCATTGTTTTTAGAATCCTGGGAGGATTTTCTTGTTGCTGGGTTGTACAGAACACCCCGCGCGACTAATCGCGGGTTAAGTAAATCAATAATGTTTTGAATAATCTTTAGTTTTCAACTTTTCAATATGCTCGTACCCCCCTTGTAGAGTTATCGCGCCCCTCAAGGGGGGGGGAGCGCCCCACAGTTTGAGAAACTCTAATATAGTCTATAGTAGGCAACGACTCATTCGATAACCCTTATTGATGGCCTTGAACAATAATAGATGTCTTCAGTTCGTGTAGGAGCACAAGGATTGTAGAGTTGATGGCTAGAAAAGGGTTATGTGGTCTGATGAATCCCTTTTCCAATTACACCAAGCAAAACTATACGGTGAGAATATGGAGAAAACGAAAGCATGAGCTACACCTGCAATCTCATGACTCTTCAAGCTAATGCAAGCAATATGAGAGGTATTTGGGAGATATTTTCTTGTCATTGCATGGGCTTTTGATTGATTTGATTCGTTCCCAATAGTATTTAAGTGTTATCTCCGATCATCCTATTAGTTAATGGTTACTTACTCTCCAGGTGATGGAAACTTTCAAATGCTCCATGTTCCTTGTTATACAGCTGGCATTGTTCACAGATGGCTCGAAAAGCATGGCAGCAGTAGCGCATACAAAAGTTTTCAAGAAAGGGGTGCAGGGCCGAAAGTCCACCATTTTGATATCATGCTCCATTGAGCCACCCAGCATATTCTTTTGAATTTGTCGATTTTCGGGGAAAAACAATACAAAACTAATTATTGAATAAATAATTATCATTAATTAATAAAATTAATTATTAATAAAAAATACATAATTAAATTTTACGTATTATATACGTAGGATTATAATCAATTGAAAAAAAAATCGAGGCCTATGGGGGTGTCCGGACTCCTAAGACACCCCCCTTGTGTGAGCCACTGCATGGCAGATACTTAAAACTCTTTTAGTTGGCTTACACAATCTTCAAATATAGAAGTATCAGGCAGTTGTATTCAGTACCATCCAACCAGAAGGCACAGGAAATTGTAATTCCTTAGATATGGTTTCAGATTTCTCATATTCCCCTAAAACATCTCATAAAATCCCTGCCAAGAAGAGTCCGTTGAGAATTAATTGAAAAAGTTGGTACAACATTGTATTGAAGAGGTCATAATAATGTGACCTCTCGGTGCATATATATAGTGATTCTATGATATTAATGATAAATGTAATTGTTAGTGAATCAAGATTCCCACTTTTCTTATCTATTTATTCTCATAGTTGAATAAGATTTTCTATAAAATATTTAAATAATTTAGAACAATTGTATGTTTATAACCATAGAGTGGAGATTTTAGAGCTAATTATAAGGTGGTATAACACAACATGCTTCTTTGGAAGAAAGTGATTAAAGTTAGGCCTCACAAAGGGGAATAAGTATTTATAATTTAGCCAAATAATACTTTACCTCAGCGTTTCTCTAACTGTGGGGCGTGCCCCCTAGAGGGGCGTGATAACTATACGAGGGGGACGCGAGCATATTAAAAAGTCGGAAATAAACGATTATTTTTTTTTAAAAAAATATTTAGTTACCTAAATTAAACAGACAAAATAGATTCTGATATAATAAAATATAATATACTTATAATTGTATCACTACTGCACAATTTATTTTATAATTAATTTATCAATAGTAAGTTAAGAACAAGTTTAAAATAATTACCAGTGACCCCATGGTCCCATATATATAATTATGTATAAAAATTAACAGTCATCTTGATAATTTGTAGAGTTTATAATTAATTCCTTAACTGTCGATTAAAAGTTACGCGATTCGCTACCCAGTGCCATCGTTTTCCACGTAGGCACGCGTAAATAATGTATTGGTGTGGGGAGTGGAAAAAAAGGAATAAATAAGCAAATCCTCAGAAATAAGTAAATAATTCGCAAACACTGACAAGGTCTTTTTAATACATTCCAAAGCCTTCGGTATAATTTTATGGATGGTAGTGCAGAAGAGATCATACTTTGCAAATACATACATATACGTTCGGGACACTTAATGCTTTGGCTGAGCGAGACTTTTATATACGCCGGTAGCACTTAAGAGGTTAAAGTAGTATTGTAGCCTTAGAGTAAAAGTATAGTATTATTGAATTCAATACATTGTTATTGTATGGAAAGGGGGCATGGTGAAAAATATGACTGAATATTGGGTCGCAAATACTGAAAGTTTGAGAAGCACTGCTTTACCTTTCTCTACAATGGCAGGTGGACCACTTCACCATTCTGCTCTTAAACAGAGATAGAAAGAGACTCACTTTGATAATGAACGCTATGCGTAGATTTTATAATAGATATATTTTCCTAGAAGATAAGATAATAGATATAATAGATAATAGATAATTTTATAATAGATATAATTTTCCTTACTTAATTGTGTACTACATATAACTATGTTAAATATCTCAGAAAAATAAGTATTTCGAGGGATTACTTCTACATTGACTTAAATTTCAACAAAGGTGAATTGCATAGTTTATTAAAGAGAGAGTTAAATACATCAGAATATCTTCTTAATTGACTTTTGCCTCTGGTCTGAATTGTCTTTCCGAGCATAAACAGAGTTAAATTGCTGTCATGCAATCATTCTTCGTTGAGGCGAGAATACCCACCACTTTATGAAATCTCTCTATCTGGTGAACCCTACAGCCCAAAGCGTCGTCGATTAAGTTAACGCAGGGGGCTTAGAATTTCGAGTTCAGATTGGAACACATGAAGGAAAATTCAGTTTCTCCAAGCTTCAGTTAACATAATTTGGAGACCTCCGTATGACTGGAAGTGCTGACTTGAAAATTTGATTTGAAGCTTGATATTATATAAGTAAATGGACATAAGCACAATTTAGTAGAGTAATTGTAAGTTATTTATTAAAATAATTAGACAAGAACAAAATTGAATCGGCTTCTATAATGTCTTTGTTCAAAATCGTGATTTAGAAGAAAGCGTATAAATGAATAATCTTTTATTGATATATAGTTATTTGAACTAGAATGTACAAATAAAATTGTTTTAAACGAATCATAATTAATTAAAGAATTAGGTAAAAAAATAGGGGAAAGACCGACATATTTTCAAAACATTCTTATTTTATGAGAAATGTTTCTATGATAATAATAATATTTTGTTTATCTAATAGCCCAGACTTCGGTACAGAGCCTGAACTGAGATTTTTTTTTTCAGTTTATAATTTATAAATAGATTTATTCATATTTTAATACATAAGAATTGAAAAAGTTTGGCCAAAAAAACACCCGTTATATATATATATATTTTGTTTAAATTGATCACAACTCTGAGAATAACATGAAAATAACATGAATTTTTCTAAATTTTTGTTCACGCTCTGCTTAAAAATATGCTACTCATAAACGAAAAATTATTATTGTTGAAGCATTTTTCATTAAAAAGAATTTTTTTCTTCTTTTTTTGCCAAATTGCATTTAACCATTTTTTTATTACAATAATATGTGTAAGACAATTTTATATGCATATTCTAATTCAAGAAACACT
>BMAV01001099.1:33781-69031 GCA_019973955.1 Trichonephila inaurata madagascariensis
TTCTTTGGTAGATTATTAGCATTAATCTTTTTGCTTTTTTTACGATGATTATTTTTAATTAAAAAGTAAGGAACATTAATTTCGAAAAACACAAAGAACTGTTTAATATTTTTTTTCAATATTGTATTAGTAATAATGAAAAATCTTTGTCTTAGATAAAGTTATTGCTTTTGATTCGAGCAGTGTTCTCGTAAGTCCCTGCATACAAACATTTGAATATGAAGTGATATAGAAAAGGTAATGCCTTTTCTAAAGAACAATCTCCTCAAACGTTATCTTAATTTCAAATTAAAAAAAACTATTGACATGGATAAACTAAAAGTCCCAATTATTAAAAAAATCAATTTAAACATGAAAATTATGGCATACAAAATTAAAACTTACTTAAATTTCGCTCAAGCATTTTTTGTATTTTCAAACAATCTAGTGAAAACCCTGCATAGTTATTTAAATTTCAAAGCTTGCAGAACATTACTAAAAAAATAGCGATAAAAGAAATTTATTTTACTTAATACTTTTTATTTTTAAAAAAACAAAAAAATGAGTTAAATGGTGCTATATAACTCTTTCCATATATTATTATCAAAAACGTTTAATATAATTCCTTACGTTGATAAGAATATTCACCAACATCTAATGTATGATTTTGAATCGAAGTTTGATATTGATATCAATCAAATATTGAATTACTTTTTTTTTCTATTTTGGATACCAATTGTTTTCCGTTAAAAATACCAAGAAATCTAATTTTGTTCCTACCACCACACTATCCGATTAAATCAACATTGTTAACATTGTATGTTATCGGTGCTTCGAATCTTTAGATCTCTAAGTGAAAAAAGTGCAGTATTCTTAACCGTTCATTACTGTAAGGAAGAATGGTTGGAATAGGAAAAAAATTTGGTGAGGACAGTTCAAAAACATACTTTTTTCTTATTAAGAGGTCTGACGTGCTGGGAATGCTAAATCCTAAATAACTTTGTTGTGAATATTAAAAAAGACATTGGCGGCAGTAAGGTAAGAGGCAGGTACTCTCAAAACAGATGGAAGAGAGTAAGATAGGAAAAAAGTATAGAGGATACAAAAAAGTAGAAGCCGCGGATTCAAACGAGCTCAAACGTTTTACTAATTTAAAAACACAGGAGCATTTTTGTATATACTCAAGTCTTGCGTTATGCAAAACCTGAAAAAAAGGCCATTTGATGCAGTTTTATGTATTTATTTTAGAAGCATTTGAATAACTATCTTGAGGCATAAAACATACCTCTGTATTCTTATGTGGTGGTATACAAATGAGTAATCTTACTTTAGGCATACTGATTGCTTATATCTCAACAACTTAGATTTTCTCCATTTGTTTATTCTGGCACCATTAAAAACTTGAGTTATATTTTACTTTATTTATTGTGTAGTTCTACTAATAAAATATGTTTTAAAAACAAATGTGTGCTCAATACCTTTATGACTTTGTCGTAAAAAAAAAAACTTTGTGTGTGTGTGTGTGTTTTTTTCATACGAAGTTACATTATTCATGTATTTTTGAAAGAAAAAGGTGTCGATATGTTTGATATTCCGACAGCTGAACTTCAAACATTTGCATGGTATTAAGTTTCTCTGAAGGGTTCAAAATTTTATGTGTATGCTTTTACTCTTCAATCCTCAAAGAAATATCTTTTTTTGACTAAAAATTAATTTTTAAATCAATCATTGGAATAAGAATGAACAATTGGTGCTAAAATATTTTTTTAGTGAAAAAGGAAAATTTCTTTTACTATCGAAGTGAAGGCATACAGATAGAATTTATAATTTTTTTGTCATACAAGGAAGTATGATATATTACAGAGTAAGACTACTGTAGCTTTAACCAGAAAAAAATCACAATCTTCATTGCGGTTGATGGGAAGTTTTATTTTGAACTATTTTTATCAAATTTCAAAATTATCATAAAATTATGTCTAAGCATAATTGTACTTTTAAAAAAATGCTTTTCTTTAATATGCTGGAAGTATAACTGTTTCAGAAAATTTCTGATTATATCGACAAATTTTACTTTGTAATATCACGCAATTTCAAGCAAAAAAAAATTAAGGTTTTTTTTTCTTTTCTTTTTTTTTTCAATTTTCAAGAGAGCAAAAATGTTAAATTGTGTAAAAATTATTTCCAAAGTATATTTTTTATAGATCTTTCAGACTGTTTTAAGAATAATCATATTTGAGTATAAGGTAAAAAAAACCAAAATATACTAGATTTTTAATTAGTTTATGTCAATGTTTATGGAGTCATTTTATAATATTAAATTCTTTCACCATTCAAAGCAATTCGAACTAAAAAAAAGTTCTTTTCATAAAAAAAATTTTTAAGCATATCTTAAAACCATTTAGTTTTTATCAAGACTATTTTAGATAACAAAGAAACATTTCGAGTGACCAAAAAGTAGCCACGGATGTTGTTAAAAGTTATTCATATTGTAAACTCAATTAGAAAATAAATGTTCAGATGTTAAATAAAAGACATTAATAAAGCACATAATGGTTTGTTTCTCTATTTTGATAACAATTCATTTGACATTCATATTTAGAATATACTAAAGCTGTCCTGTTTTGTAAACAAGCCAGAAATAGAATTATAATTCCAAAATGAAATAATATCAGAGAGAAAAATTTAATAATGAGAACGAAGGGAAGGAGGTTGTGCTCGCTTTGCATAAATATAAGACAAAAAGCGTTGCTATAACTACTGATCTGCGCCATTTCTTTCAAATGAAAAAGAGAGAAACTCTGCAAATAACTTGGAATTTAATAAGTAAAATAATTTTAAGAAATGAATCAAAGGTTATGTATTTATTTCATGAGTTTTGCAATGGGAATACGTAGTTATTACTTTATTCATTTGATAGAAAGAAATGAATTGCGGTAAATAAAATTCATTGTATGTTTAGATGTAACCATTTGTTTTTAAGAAAGTAATTCCATCAAATACATTAAAGTGGATGTTTATAAATGCATGGAAGAAATATTTAAGAATGTTTAATCCTTTTTAAAATTAAGACAAATATATAAGGAATGTTATTAAAAAAACAAGTTATAATATGTTCATTCAGTGTTCTATTTGTATTTATTTTATTTTTAATTTAATATCATTTCAATGATTCCAAAATAATCACTTCTTATTCTACTGTATTGCTCCAAAATTGTAAATATATTTGTTTGCTATTGGTTCTATTAAAGCAAGTTTTATACTCTTCTTATATAATTTAAATTTCTAACAAACTTTAAAAAAAAGTGATTTTTTTAACATAATTTATCATAAATTCTATAATTAAAATAATACCTAAATAATAAATTTCAACTAAGGGGAATTAAATATTATTGGTTAATTTACAAAAATAACAAAAAATATGGCTTTTTCTACGTAGAATTTTTTATACAAATTATTCCTTTTTAACAAAAATTCATAATGCTCTCAATTATATTTTCCAGTTTTGTCGAAACATTATACTAAAATATAGCTTTAAAACTAAAAGGAAATATTTATATAAGCTTGTGTATAAAACCAAATCTAAAGGAATTTGTGATATATTCTCACAGAAACATTTCATGCAGAAAAATATATCAATAAATAAATTAATTTTGTTTCTCTTTTGTATACATCTTATTTCAACACGATAATTTGTTTTAAAAATTTAATCGTGAAAAAAATATATCGCCATAGTTATATATTTTTTTCTGAAATATCAATCTCTGAAAATACAAAACTTTGATTGAAACTCGAATATTTTAAGCTAAAATTACATGGAATATCTTAATATGCTATTAAAGAACTGTAGTTTAATGTCCAGATAAACAAAAAGCATTTGTATATAGATATAAGTACGCACTATAAAATATATGCAGATATATATATATATATGGAAAATAATAAATTTATTCAAACGCACACACATTCGTTATATTATTATGAAGACTGAAGTAATTATTAAAAAAGAAATCTATATACTATACATGTTTTAAAATTATGCATGACAGAGAACTAGTAAATACAATTCCAGCTCTTCATAGTTATATTTTTGTGTCTTTAATCATAAAACTGTTTTTGAGAGTGTCTGAATTACCAAAAAAACACTAGGTCAAGTCAAAATAACTTCTGAGGCAGATCTATTTTTCGTATCTACCAGAGTGTAAACGGGACGAGAATGAGGTTTTACTTTCAATAATTAGATACATATCCAGTTTGTCTTCTGACACTAGTTTTCTGTCTTGAACGTTTCTTCAAACTGTTTTTCCTACTACCCAAAATAAATGATGAACTAAAAAGAGCATATTCACCCCTTGTGATGCTTTGGGAATTCAAATAAAGTAAATCCCTAAGTATATATATATAGGGAGCAAAAAATAAATACAATGCATTCGCACAGACGTTTTAAGGCATGGACCAGCTTACCACGGGTTCAGGTCCTCGGTCTCTGGTGAAAGGAATAGGCAAATCTAGTTCTGAACTCGGCTTCAATAAGATCATAATCCAAATCATTCTTATCGTCAAATGTTATTTCTGAACATGTTCTACGAATTTCTGGGAATTTAGAACTACAATCCAACTGTTAATTGTGGAAAAACTGCATTATTATTCCATGTTCGTCGTTCGTGTGTATGACTAGACCTCATACCATACACCATTATTACTCATGTCATCGAAAGAAGGCAATCAGTTTGAGCTAAGTCTGTGAGATTGTGAGCCACACACATTGATATGTTGCGGATTAGCACTAATTCGAATATTTGATAACGAGTGCTAAATACTTTTGTAAAGATCTATACACGTTCCTTCAATTAATCCTCTTGGGAAATCTTTGGGCTATCAATTCATGTTATTCTCAACCAAACCTTCGAAAGAAGAGAATCATGATATTTAAATTAACTTATTATATATATAGTCGAAGTTTTCTAGCTTGACGAGAGAGTAGGAAAGGGGATATACTCGAATCAGGTGAGATTGCTACTGAAGGTATTATACTTGAATTATTGTGATTAAGAACTTCTTAGGAAAGAGTTTCAAAGTGACGATTGTTCACGGAGATTGAATTGATATTAGATTAAATCGGATGATAGGTTAGATCAGTGATACTCAACCTTCCGCCCGCGGACCGCATGTGGCCCGAGGAGACTTTTTAAGTGGCCCGGCTATTGACCATTACTCTGAAAAATTCACATATTTAAGAAAATTGTATAAAAAAGTTGGTGGGAACATCTTTGTCAAGAAGTATAATATATCAATTTTGCTTTAAGTTTTCGGTATCGTACGGGTACGAATTGATATTCTTTTTCTATTTGGAACAATTACGGTTAGCAATAACAGACAACAGAGGAATGAACAGCAAGGGGAATTAATTTTTACCTATCTTTCATATCTTGCAAGCGAAAAATATTTGAAGAAAATATATCGTTTCAAGACGATTGGTAAGTTGATTTTTTTGTAGTGAAAAACAACCCTTGATCAGTCTCGAAAGGGCTGTATTTAAAAAATACGAGTAAACAGGAATCACATTCAATGACACTTTTCCTCGAAGATATCTTTCAAGAGGTGATAAATAGGATTTCTTGAATAATCATTGGAGCAGCAAGAAAGTATTTTGTCAGTGGTAATATCACAGCGGTAAGAAAAGACATCCCATGAAGTTTGATATATTATTAGTAATCATATGAAACCGTTTACTGATGCCTAAATTGTGAAGGAGTGTTTCTTAAATGCTTCTAAATTAGTGTTAGTAACAAAAATAAAAAAATATAAAAAAATATTAATTAAAAAAAAGCAAAACAGGAATTATAATATTATGATCAATTTTCCACGTATTAAATTTCTAATGTTATCTTGATCTTAAAGCATTTCTCCTCCCCCTACCCCATTTATCCTCATGTTGTGGCCCAAGTGAATTAACTAACATACGTATGCGCGGCCCAGCAGAAAAAAAGGTTGGATAGTCCTGGGTTAGATCCTTTATTAAGGTAAGGATCAAGTTTGACAGTCTCCTAATTGTTCGCGTTTTACCATCGTTGTTCCACGTTCATGGTTGACATTGAGACATTTTCTTAATATTATTAGTTGAAATTGTGTCTGTCCTTAGTGTGTGTGATAAATAAGTAGATTAATTGGATCATGTCGAGTGTTTCTTCCCTTCCTCCCATACATCTAGGTGCCCGAGAGAGAGGTACGTCTCACACTTTCTACTTAAAGGGATTACAGAGGGATTTACCTTTGAATAGCGTCCAAGGACTTCATGAAATCTGAAGACGGCATTGCGTATATGGTGAAGGACCAGTAACCGCTCGGAAAATTAAAATATGTACTTTCCAAATTCCATTCTTGAAATGAGACTTAAAAAGTCAAACCACGAGAGGGGCATCCTTCCGACCTTGGAGACAATCTTTAAAAGGCAAGATTGGAGCAAAACTTATACCATTCAACAAGAGTTACAGCGGAAAGACTGAGTACATCACAAGGAACTGTTTATCCCAGTGCTTCTCAAACTTTCAATATTGGTGACCCACTCGCCGCCGTTTAAACGGCAGGCACTGTAATCCCTAGTAACAGTCTTATTTTTATTTTAATTATGCTGGCAATTTTTCTTGTAATGTACATATTTTAAAAACTAAAAAAGGGCAATTTATCGTAAAAAGTCAATCCCCAAAATTTGCAAGATAGGAGATGAAGGCCCTTTCGGGGATCAGGTGCTCCACCCCCACTTTCCACACCTATTAGTGACCCAATATTCAATCATAATTTTCATCGCGTCTCACCCTCCATATAACACCAATGTATTGAATTCAATAATATTATACTTCGATCCTACAACTGCAATACGACTTAAACCTCTAAAGTACCACCGACGTATATAAACGTCTCACTCAACCAAAGTGTTTTCCCCCGGGCGTATATATATGTCTTTACGAAGTACGAGCTTTTCTGCGCACTGCTATCCATAAAATTATTCCGAAGGCTTTGGAATGCATTAAAAGGAGCTGGACAGAGTGTTTTTGGAGGATTTACTAATTTCAGAGGATTTGCTTATTTATTTCTCCCAACCCCACCGCCAATGCATCACATATACGCACGCCTACGTAGAAAACGGTGGCATTGGGGAGTGAATCGCTTAACTTTTAATC
Organism: Trichonephila inaurata madagascariensis; assembly: GCA_019973955.1. NCBI lineage: Eukaryota > Metazoa > Arthropoda > Arachnida > Araneae > Nephilidae > Trichonephila > Trichonephila inaurata. The sequence goes on from BMAV01001099.1 coordinate 40,939, forward strand.
GGTAGTTAAGGGATTAATTATAAACTGTATAAATTATCAAAATAAGTGTTAGTTTTTGTATATAAATTTATATATGACAAGGCCGGGGTCACGGGTAATTATTAAACTTTTTCTTAACTTAGTATTGTTAAATTAATCATAAAACACATTGCGCAGTTCTGATACATTTATAAGTGTATTATATCAGTGTAAACGTCTATTTTATTTTTTTATTATGTCAAAAAGTATTTTGTTTGTTTACTTTCAGTAAATTAGTAACTTTTTAAAATAATCTTTTGCTTTCGATTTTTCAATATGCTCGGGCCCCCGTCATAGAGTTATCCCCCCAAGGGGGGCGCACCCCACAGTTTGAGAAACGCTGGTTTATCCCCATTGAGAGAAACCAGTCAGTGTAAATTAGGGGTATGGATACTTCAAGATCTCAGTAAGCGAAAAACATAAGTCAGACATTAGAAAATTTCTTCCATTCTAAACCAGCCACATTTTACAAGGAAAGAATTGATAAGGTCTCAGGAAGGCGAGATAAAGTTATACATAAAAGTGGTAAATATATAATAAATTAATAAAATTTTATTATTCGATGAATGCAAAAATAAATGTCTGATAAAAAGGTGAAAGATGTTCATATTCTATCCTAATATTTACACCCAAAATAAAATTCCGTACATTAGCGAAAATATTTTAAAAATCGAATACACTGCAGGTAACTGCAGTGTGTTCGATTAGACTAGTTCTTTTAGACAAGTTGTTTATTTTCGCGTTTGCCCAAATGAAACTAAAATCCACAGTTGCTTTTAAAATGGATTCTTTAAGAACTTCTAAGAATAAAAGATTTACTGAGTTAACAAATGGAATGAAGCAAAGAAAAAATAAAGAATAACGTAAAAAAAATAACGACCATTGACAAAGTAGCTTGTTTTTCGTATTAAAGAATGCCCAATCGGAAAAGCATTCTTTAGCCAAATCTTTTCGTGTCTTAAGAGTTATTTTTTCCCTGTCTGTATGAATAGATTTCAAAATAATATTTCCTTTATTTTTGTAGTAATTTCTAATATTTTAGTTTGGTGGGAGCTTTCCGAGTGTTTTTTTAATGGAATGGATTAGAGAAAATCTTTGAGATGTTAGGGGTGAAATGAGTTTTTCTATTCCAGTTCGAAAAGAGCAAAAATCCAGAAATATTTCTTTAAGTAATCACGAAACTATCGTTCCTTTTTCAAATAAACTTTTAAAAAAGCTATTGTTTTCGAAAGATACATATATTTATATTGCTCATTTCAAAAAAGTATATTTTATAATAAAATATCCTAATAAAATAACTATTACAGAAAAAAACTTTTAAATTGGGACAGTTCTTTAATTTTTCCAGAGTTAATGTCTTACACATACATAAGGGTCTCAATTCATGACGTCACATGATATAAGCAAACACGTGTTCTCCATTGAATTCAAAGCAAACATTAAACTAAATGTACACTGCTGCGAAAGTAAAAAAGCAACACCAAGAAAAAAAAGAGATAGCACAGCGAAATTTATTTTGTAGATAACATGTTTACCATGTATCAAATCACTTATGTGAAGTGTGGCTCCTGCCAGAATCAGTAGCCAGAGTAGCCGCAATTGTTGGAGATCACCGCTACCACACGCCTCGGCATTAATTCAAAGAGACTTTGGATGAGTTCTTAGGGTACATCAGACAAAGCAGCTTCCACACGTTGCCAAAGTTGATCTGGTGTGGCAGCTGGAGGTGTAATCTGGGTCAATCGTTGAGCAACCATGGAACACATGTTTTCTATCGGCGAAAGATCCTCAGAGCGAGCCGGCCAGGGAAGCATTTCAATCTAGTGATTGACGAAGAACCTTTGCACAATGCGTGACACGTGTGGTCGAGCATTATCCTATTGAAATATGGCTGTGGCCAAGCCCTGAAGGTAAGGAAGGACAACTGGCTCCAACACATCGGAGATGTGGAGCTGGCAGTTTAAAGTACCGGCAATGCGTACTAGAGGAGTGCGAGAGTGATATCCAATACCGCCCCATACTATAATACCCGGTGCAGGACCAGTGTGGCGGTGCATAACGCAGCTGTTCAACATCCTCTCTCCACGGTTTCTCCAGACTCGAATCCGACCATCGTGGTGTTGCAGACAGATGCGTGACTCGTGAGTAAAGACAACTTCATTCCATTTTGCCACCCACATCCTTCTTTCATCGCACCATTGGCGGCGGAGACATCTGTGGTTCTCCGTCAAGAGTAGACCAAGCAATGGACGTCTTGCGGACAGACCACTCTGCTGTAAACGGCGTCGAATGGTACGCGCAGACACTGAACGATGCGTTACAGACTCAATGTGGTGTGCTATGGTTCGTGATGTGACTGAGCGATCCGTCACTGCCATGCGCACAACTTGTCTGTCTGCACCTGAAGTGGTGCACTGAGGTGGATGCGATCGACCACGTTAGCCCATCGTACCCTCCTGTATCCAAAGGTCACATATCCGCATTACTGTTATTTGGTTTCTTCCAACACGCGACTGCCTTTGTTGACCGTATCTTTGATTGTCAGCGTGAGCTAGAAGAGTAGGATTTGCAAAAGGAATAGACATTTTTAATTCTTAATATGACTTTATTAAGAATATAACTTAAATGTCTAACAATTTAGATAAATTTAATTAAGCGAACATCTATAATGAACAAACACATAATGATAGTTAAACCTAATCGCGCAATTTAGACCACTTTATCTAAGTTATAATTATTTTATCCGCCTACTCTCCCTTTTAATAATATTACAAGTCCTAATATCAAATAATCAGTCCTGTCTTAATCCAAACTTAGATTCAATCTTTATGTGGAAACGTCTGGGCGAGCGTGCAATGGTATGCACCTTGTATTAATGTTTTACGTTCCAGGTAACTTCTCGATTGGCTGTCAATTCCCTCTAGTCTCTTTCACACATAACATTCCCCAATTTGCCATCCCACTTACTGAAACTTCTGTTACTTTAAAACTATTGTATTTGCATTTCTTGTTCACATTTCGCTTCTTGGGTTTTGGTTGGAAAAGAGTTGCCATTAATCTTGGCCACCAAAGAACCCAGAGGTTATATTAAAGAAAAGACACGTGAGCCCGTCACACGACAACCGATTTCCCTGTAAGATAATCCACAATCTCGGTAGGTCCCTATCCTTTCTCTGTCGAACTCAGATAGAGACATAACTGATCGTTTTTTTAAAAAAACGCAAGAAAAACACAATTGCTGGACAATCGTCAAAATCTCGAAGCCTTAAATAGCGCTTTGAGGTTTCGCCACAGGCGCGCGTGATGTGTGTCTGCACAGAAATTCTAATCATTTGCATATCTCACCTCCGCTAATGCATGTTGTAAATTTCATGTTATTTGCATGCTTCCTTCAGGGTGTTGCATTTACGGTGGCCAGCAGTGTATTTGTTGTTCTATTTGTAATACTTAGATAAAATTTCAAATTTCATATTTGGGAAAAGATGTTTAAATGTTAGGGAAAAAAATTGCTTCAAAAAGAATTTTTAATATTAAAAAAATCATATTTTATGCTTATATTTTGAAATAAATGCATTTTGTATACATATGTGCTTTTTAAGAGAAAGTTTCTGCAAAGAGCAAAACTTAGCAACACCGAAGCGCGTGAACTGATTAGCTGGAAACATAAGATGTTTTAATCGTGTGACTATGACGTCACATTAGTTTTGGAATTGATTGGTTATAATCAAGTGGATTTCTCTATCATGTGACTATGACGTCACATAAGTGTATTATAGCAGTGTACTTATAAGTGTATTATAGCAGTGTAAAAATTTTGTTTTACTTTTTATTATGTCAGATTATATTTTATTTGTTTACTTTCAATAAATTGATATTTTTTTAAACAAGCTTTTGTTTTCCACTATTCTATATGCTCTCTCCCCCTCCTAGGGTTATCCCGCCCCCTTAGGGGGCGCGCCCCAGAGTTTGAGAAGCGCTGTTATAAAGGCAGGAAAGAATGATGTAGTACAGGGGTGGGCAGATTCATCCAGGGTGCGGGTTACTTCTAATTTTTTTCAAGCTGTTGCGCTCCACTCGTTGTCAGTGGCGCACACAAGGAGGAGGGAGGGTGTACTGGTCTAGACCCTCCAACATAGTGAACAAAAAATAGTATGCAATACATGATTTCGACTTCGTGATATATGTGATTTTTACGCCCTAATGCCCAAGGAAGATTGTAGTGTTGTTTCAATGGTAAGGTAATATCTGCCAAAATAAATTTTTATATAAGTAAATTATTCCAAATATTTTTTAAACAAATACTTTTATTATTTTTTTGTAGGTATTTATCTTGAACACCTCACACATTGTACTTTTAAAAATTTTAAACTAAGGTGCATTGCAGGGAAAACTGGAGATCAGTGAACGGAATATCACCACATATTTTCCAATTTTAATACAAGTAAAGGACTGTTTACTGATAAAAATAATTTCCATTTTTCACTTTACAAATTGTCACAAAATTAATAGAATGCATATTAATTTTGAGCAATAAAAAAAAAATAATTTTTCGGGGTTAGAAATTCGTAAAGGGAAGGGATTAAATGTAAATTAATATAAATATTGTGACGGGCTCACATGTTTTTCCATTAACATATCCTTTTGGGTACTTTGGGGCCAGAATAAATTACAATTCTTTTCCAACCAACCCAAGTAGTAAAACGTGAAGGAAATATGCAAATTAGGAAGATTTTAAATAACAGAAGTTTAGAGTAATCAGGGTGACATTTGGGGAGTGTTATGTTATTTCGTGTGGCAAGCGTGAAGAGTATTTCAAGAAGTTAAGTGACAGTCGAGAGAAGTTACCCGTGACAGAGAGCCCTTAGTCAAGGTGCATACCATTGCACGCCAGTGAACCGCAACTTCAGCTAGGATCAGATAGATTGAGGCTTGGTTGGACATTAAGGTAGGAGTGACCATTTAAATATTCGGATATGTGATCCCATTGAAATTGAGCTTAGGCGAGTTAGTTATTGATAGTGGTCCGGGTTACGTTATTTCGGTATTATATATATTGTGTGTTTAGCCACCGTAGATTCTCTCACATATCATATTATTATCTAATCTGTTATTGGTTTAAGTTAAGATCTTAATAAAGCAATATTAAGATTATGGCAGTTTCTAGTTCTACATTTATTCCTACACCTCTAGCTCACGCTGATAATCTAGGAGAAGGGCACCCAAGAGGGGGCGCACTTACAATACCATTGCATTATCTCTTTCAGCATCTTCTTCCATTTTTTTTTTACTATTCTATTTCATGATCTAATTAGCAGTTAATCCTAACAGAAATAACCAGAGTTATTTAAGAACAACGTGAGCCCTTCCGAAATATTGACGACGTTCGAATCGAGAGCTTGTAAAAATACTTAAATGATTTTTTATGTACATTTTTAGTACCGTTTGAATTAGATTATTAATAAAAATATTTTTGGTGAACAATATTGCAAATAAAAGCAATTTTTCAGTAAAAAATGCAGAAAAATGACATATTTTCATATTTTATGGAACATACTTCCAGAATAATATTTTGCTTTTATACAGCTAAAAATTATCTAGATATCTTGAACTAGGATTTTTAAAATACAGATTTTGTAAATGAATTTATTCATATTTTAATACACCAGAGAAGAGAAATTTCAACAGAAAACACGGGTTATTAATTCAGTTAATAGTATCTTTGAAAATAATGTGAATTTTTCAATAATATTAGTTCAGGCTGTGTATACAAGACCTACTCTTATGTAGACAAAATATTATTAATATAAAAAAAATAAAAAATAAAAATATATGTTGAAAATATGTCCTTCCTTCTTCTTTTTGGATTAGACAATTAAAATTTAAGGTATCCGACTATGTTCGGAACCGTGATTTTAAAAAAGCGCATATAGATAATTTTCCTGATATTTGGTGTTACTCATATTAGAATACATGTATAAAAATTGTTTTAAGGACATTTTGACAAAAACAATATATTTAAATACAATATTTTGGCAAAAAATTAATTAGAATAATCTTTTTTCAAAATGTTCTCCTTTTGTGAAAAATGCTTTTATTATAATAATATTTTGCCTGTATATAGCTCAGACCTCTTTGCAGAGGCTCAACTATGAGTTTTGAAAAATTCACATTATTTTCAGCGTTACCATCAATTGAAATAATTATCGGTGTTTTTTTCTCATAATTGCTCCCCCTCTGTTGTCGTAAAATATGGATAAACACTTTTCTAAGCTACATATTTCAAAAATTCTAGTTGAGCCTCTGTAGAGAGGTTTCATCTATACACAGGCAAAATATTATTGTTATAAAAGTATTTTTCACAAAAGGAGAATATCTTGAAAATGGGTCGTTCTATGTTCATTTTTTGTCAAAATATTCTACTTAAATATTTTTTATTGTAATACTGTTCTTAAAACAACTTTATATACATTTTCTCATCTAAGTGACACTAAATGTCATACATATTATCCATTTATACGCTTTTGCAAAATCATGGTTCCGAACGTAGTCGGATACTTTAAATATTTTTTTTAAATATAATAATATTCTTAAAACAGTTTTGTATGTTTCTTGTAATACATGTGACCCTAAATATATCTTAAAAAAAATTCATTTGCACGCTTTTGCAAAATCACGGTTATTAACGTATTGTTTCAGTCACTCTTTATTCCTTTATCTACCGCATTGTGTTTAACTGCAGCTTTTTTCATGCAATAGTTTTTGAATGACTAAAAACTATTCGTCTTCTTCGCTGAAACACTCATCACAGATATCGTACTGCCATATATCTTGGCAGAGTGGATTTAAAAGATTATTCCTGCTAAGTATATCTCATCAGAGTATTCGTAAAAATGGTTATTCTATGTAATTTTAAAGTACGTGGTACTTATAAGTACCGTCAATAGGTAAAGATTTAAAAATATATTTCCTTATAATTAAAAAGCGCAAAATATAAGTTTGCAATACATGTCTGAGATCACATAAACTCAGTTAATTTTATAAATTATGTATTTTTTTCTTGCACATAATAAAAATAGAATTATACAAGCATGCATCTGAGTTATTAGGTTTACAAGAAAATATGATTGTTGAGATATTGCAGTGACGCATTCCCAATACTTTGAAGAACCTTCAGTGGCAGCATGGAAGGAGATTGTAGTAATTAGATTCAACCCCCTCTGAATAGAAAAGAACGAAATAGAGAGAAGAAAAGAAATGCTAGGGCATGCGAGAATCGCCGAAATTGAATTTTGAAAATATAAAATGCTTTGGCTGGTGCAAATATTAACTTTTGCGAGTAGTTTTGTCGGATATTTGTGCAAGATCTTCTTTTCAAGTGTGGATGGATAAGGATCAGGTTTGCACTTTAGGAGAGCCAAGAATAAAATCAGACTTCCGTTTTATTCCGGAAGGATTGCAGACTGTCAACTAGAAGCCATTTTATTGTATGTGATGATGCGAGATATTCACCGGAGAGAAGAAATAAGATTATTTTTATCTGAACGTAGCCTATTTGTGAGTAGCAAGATGAAATGGGTCATGAAAGAAAAAAGAAGTAGTTGATGCAGGTTTTCAAGAGTTGATGGAAAAAATTGAAGTAGTAATATAGAATTTCACTCTTAAGCAAAAAAAAAAAAAAAAAAACAGTTAAGCCTACGCAGTTAACTAATTTCAATTTGAATTGCATCAATTTATTAGAAAAATAATTTTCAGATACATGTTATCACAAATTAAAGTTAACTTTTGCTACAAGAATTTTAACCCTTTAACTGTCAAGTTATTTTGACGATTTGGGTACATAAATTGTCAAACTTTTTTATAGCAGATATCAAATATTTAGTACAAAATAAAACATACTTCGTAGTTAAAAATTGATATTTTAAATTATAAACATGAAAATATTTTCAAGGCTTTGTAGTAAATGCATATTCGTCCGGGGTGGCTGCCACACGGCGATGCAGTGGTAAAGCTGTTTCTAGCGGATCATTATTTTCTAAAAAAATAAAATAAAAAGGAATACCTATTAGTCGTTCGGAACTCAGTTTTGTGTGGTTTTGTGAGCCCAAATTAACTTTTCCCGATATAGATTCGGGTTTCACAAAGAAATGAAGCCGAAATAAACTTCTCCCGATATGTATCCGGGTATAAAAATGAGATGATCTCAAAATAAAAATTGCCCCGTATAATACTCTGGCATTAAATCATTTGACATTTTGGATTATTAGTGCAATGCCCGAGATAATCTCGGGTATGGCATTTTGAAGCACTGGTGCAGTGCCCGAGATAATCTCGGGCATGACAATTAAAAGTTTAAATATGCTTTTCACTACGTAGAGAGAGAGAGAGAGAGATTATAGTGACATATTATTTACTAGCAAGTTGTTATATTAGATGAATCCCCGGAAATTTCCTAAGGGTTTTGGAAATACGAAAAGAAAAATTAGAAACTCGTTACGGAAACTCTTTCAGATAAAGCATATACATATATGAATTTTTCCAATGTTAGATAACAGTAGTAGCTATAATATACATGTTAATGTGAGTAAAAACGGATTAAATAATGTCAAAATTACCAAAACTTCATACAAATTAAATAACTATTCACTGTCATCAAATTTATGAATCTAATTTCAATGGTAGGATCGAGTTTCATCAATTTATCAGGGATATTGAAATGACAAAAAGTTCTGCCCTAAAAAGAAAGTATTCGTATTCTAAAATAACTGTCACCTAATTTGGCTTAACAACGTCTTAAATCACAAAACAGAGCAATATGTACTATATTTTTGTTTAAACCGTAAAACTCTAATTGTGATTTAATATTTTATGATATTCTTCTTAAAAATGAAGTTAATGATTAAATAAGAACCTTATAAACGTCGAATAATAATCATATTCTATTTTCTTTTTGGGATATCTCACTATAACAACTCATTAATTCAAATATTAATATATTACTCACTGTTCATTCAATAAACTTATTTTTATTCGAAATTCAAATTATTAATAAAAATTGCAGCTTTTTTTAAATTCCTACTATTAGTTCAATTTCTCCCTATATAAATTTATTTATATATGTATATGTTGTTCAAATTTGCAATCGTTAATAAAAAAACTTTCGATTCATTCACTGAAGTTCTAATACATTCTTTAAACTTGTAGTGGATGGCCCTTGATGAAAAATAGTTTTTTTCAAATATTTATTCATTAATTAAATTTTATTCTTTAATTTTAAACTTATTCCACTATTTCTTACGAAGTCTGAACTAGCACCAACAGATGGCGCCAGTAAGTTTTTCTAACCAATTTTTTCTTGGCTTCAAATATATATTTTTTAACTTGTGGTGGATGACACGATGTTCGTGCAGTTTTTTCAAATATTAATTCATTATTATATTAATATTAATAATTATAATATTTAATATTAATATTTAGTGTTAATATTAAATTTGTTGACTTTATTTTTTTTCTGTATTTCTTGTTTTGTATCTTACTTAAAAAAAGCCAAACAATATTTCAAATGGAATAAAGGGGAACTTAAGTGTCTCATATTTAAGTTAACACAAAACGTTATGGATTTCTAGCTAGATCATCAACACATTTGGAAACAGATTTAAAATGCCATATAAATTTTATTTCGAATTAAGAATGAAGAAAAAGAACAAACATGCTGCAATATTTTATGTATATTGAAGAATGAGACAAAATTAAAAGACTGTTGGTTTTTTCCCTTTAAATTAAAGATGCATCTGCAGATTGTTAGCTTGTTTTAGCTTTTTAAAAATGCAAGTACTACGTCAAAACAAAAATAAATAAAACACTTTAGGATGGATATATAAACAATCCGTATTTTCAAAATATATTATTTACGAGTAGTAATAAAAATATATGCATATCTTGAAACAAAACTTAATTCTTTTACATTTTTAATTTTAGGAAATTAAGAAATAAGTGACAGTTCTCCTCGTCTTCATTAGCTTATCAACAAATAGAAAATAATGTTTTATCGTATACTACCCACGCTAGAAATTAAAAAATAAAGTTTTATATTATCATTCACGTCAAAAAATTCCTCTTCAAAATACTAAATTTACTCAATAAAAGTTCGATATCAATTATGCACATTTTTTTTCAATTTACCAAACTATATACCAACGGACTTTTACTAAAAGCAGCGCAAGGAATCTAATTTCTTTGCTTCCACACAGCGTCCAATAAATCAACATGTTCATATGTTATTGATGTTTCGGAATCTTTAGATCTTAAGAAATTTGTATTCATTTCTCCCGAAAAAAAAGAGGGGATAAAAAAAAGGAAAAAGGAGAAGTACACAAAACAGTCATCTGGGCTCTGTGTTGCTGTAAGGAAGGAATGATCGGGATAGGGGAAAAAATAGGAGAAGACTGTTCAAAATTTGCTTTTTTTCTTAGTAGGAACCTGAACGTGCTCGGAATGAGATATTTTAAACGATCGTGTTGCGAATATTTAAGAAGACATTGGTAGGAATGCGATAAGAGGCAAAGAGTGAAGGAAGAAACAAAGTGAAATGAAAATGACAAACATGAAGGGGGAAAGTTAGTTGTAAAAATAGTGTTTTCAAAATAGTAAACTGCATTTTTTGAGATAAAAAAAAGTCTAGTACACATGAATGCTGATCATAAGGTGAACCTATAGTAAAAAAATAAGGTTGAGAAGAGCATCTTTATCTTCTAATACACATTAGAATTTTAAAATAAGTGGTGCTTTGATTATAAGGGTAATATTGTACTATATACCATGTTGATTATAAAGCCGATATTGTATTATATAATTATTTGAATATAAGACCAATATTGTAAAAATTTAACCTATTTTTACATTTTCAGTTTTTTTTTATTATGGTATTTTATTAGAATTTCTTCTAAACAGAATTTTTTCAGCAATTTAAATATTCCTTTTTACTGATGAATTACTTTTCGATTAGGGATTATATTTAGGGAATATATAACAGAGGAAGTATTTCTTTAAAGAAAATATGTTGAAAGTTTCGCGTACATCAGTCTAAGAGTTTTGTACATTTTAAATAGATAGATATTTTGTTTTAGAGTCTATATATCCAGTATTAAAATTATGAGTTCATTTTCATATATGTTTGATTTAGCCGACTACAGTACAAATAGCATTCCATTTGAAACAAACACAAGGATACATCTGGCTAATGTGTTTAATCTTCTTTCTATTATAATATTGCGTGCAGTATTTTCATATTCAGCATTTATCACACATACTTTTCAATGAGCACTTCTATTTAAAATGCACTTCTAAACTTTTAAATAAATAATTGACAAGTTACTAAAAGCTATTTTGAAAAATATTCGTAGTGTAAAGTTTAACTAAAAATTAAGAAGAGTAAAAGTGTGAGATTGGGATTTTGTATAGCTAAATATTTTTAAATACATTTTGAGAAGCAGGAAATAATGTAAGATAATAAAAAATTTCTATTGAAAAGGACATCAATTACTGTGTCAAATATTATATCAAATTTTATATTTACTATATCGAATATAATTTTTCAGTTTCATTAATTCACACACACTCTCTTACTCTTTCTCTTTCACACTCACAGTTATAGATATATTAAAATTTTAATATGTATAATATGCAGTATATTACTACAAATCTAACTTAATATAAAAGGATACAAACCGAAATAGAGTAGTCACAGTAATGCAAGAGCAAACTTTTAGATTAAGACTAAGAAAGTTTAAATAGTCTCATGACACCAGTACATTCCTTTATTTACCTCCACATGTCTAATTATTTATTTATCGAATGCTTGGACATTGATCATCAGGTCATTAGGCAACGAGTTCTCCAATACTTTTTACAGCACAATTCAAATTCTTAATTTCAGAGCACACATCTAAATGAGCAGAGTACATGACTTGTCCAGAACTAAGAAAAAAACACAAAGGTGAGACCGTCAAACTAAAAAGAAACAAATGACCATAAGGGCAGTCATTTCCAGTCAATAGTCTAAAAGTCACAGCATTATAGTACGAGGAAAGTCTGAAACACAGTCAGGTTTTAACAGCATCCTCTAAAGTTTACTTATAGTAGTACAAGTAGCTGCAATACGAAAGCATTTTTTTATGAATCTTATTAATCTTAAGCTTATCAGAGTGAAGAGATAGGTCTTTTTTTTTTAAGTCCTTTGGAGAATATGCTACCTTATTTTTGCCAAGAGATCGGCCATCTCATTTTCCCAAAGGTTACAATGGGTTGGCACCCACTGGATAGCAACTTTTGTCTGAATTCTGCTTAATGCAGTGCTTCTCAAACTTTTTTTCAATATTTACGATCCAATTTTCATTGCGCCCCCTCCATACAATAACAATGTATTGAATTCAATAAAAAGATACTTTGACGCTAAACCTAAAATACGACTTTAAGCTCTTAATTGCCATTGACGTATATAAACGACTCTCTCAGCCAGTGTATTCTTTGCCCCGGACGTATATATACGTCTTTCCGAAGTACGATCTTTTCTGTGAACTGCTCTCTCTAGAATTATTTCGAAGGTTTTGGAATGCAATAAAATGACCTTAACAGTGTTTTTGAAGTATCTAATTATTTCAGAGGATTTGTTTATTTATTCTTTTTCTCCCTCCCCCATATACCACATACGCTAGCTTACGTATTAAAAAGTATCATTGGGGAGCGAATAGCGTAATTTTTAATCCCCATTTAAGGGATTAATTATAAACTGTACAAATTATCAAAATAAGTATGAATTTTTGCACATAATTTCATATATGAAAAGCCCATGTGGTGTCACTGGTAATTATTAAGCTTGTTCATAACTTAGTATTGTTAAATTATAAAATAAATTGCGCAGTACTGATATACTTATAAGTGTATTATATCAGTGTAAATATGTATTTTTTGTTATTTTGTCAGAATGTATTTTATTTGTTTTCTTTCAGTAAATTAATAATTCTTTAAATAATCTTTTGTTTTCAACTTTTCAATATGCTCGCACCCCCCGTGTAGGGTTATCATGCCTCCCAAGGGGGCGCAACCCACAGTTTGAGAAACACTGGCCTAATGGCTTCTTGGGTTCTGGAATCGGAAACTTTATTTTTCTAGGTTATTTGCCAAGGCCTGAATGATGTCTGTTTAAGGTAAGACACGGGCTAGTAGTGTCTTCCCTAGGTTTATATACATATTATTCTCCAAACACCAACCCTCCGACCTCTCAAGAGACTTATTCATGACAGTATTTACAAATGTAGTTTACAAAACCAAACACCATCTGCCAAGCTATCTGTGTAACATGGGAAGGGAGATATCTCGCAGCGTAAGCCTGTCTCTGCCATACTATTTTCATTTGAGTTTTTATAAATTATTTTGATAATTTTTATACTATAACAATACTTTTAAAGAAGGCAAGTGCAAAGCATATTGAAGAGTAAAAATAGAATGCTGTATCTTGGATTAAAGAGAAGGAGTCATAAGAGCAGTAGATTTGGCAACGTCCAGTATGATCCTAATATAATATCCGATATATTATGTAAGAGGATTTGTGATAAAAGGTGTAAATCCAGAGTTATATATATATATATATATATATATATATAAAGATTAAAATTATTTTAAAGCTGTGCAAATTTGTATTCATAGAAACTCGTGAAAATTTCTATTTTTGTGATTGTCAGAAAGAGAACTTTCAGGTCACACGTTTACAAAAACGCTTTAATCGATTTAACACTTGAAAGAATGAAACTTAGTATATACCTATATTACCCAGAAGCAGTAAAAATGACTACATCGTGAAAGAATAACTAATGTGTAAGGAAATTTGTTCAAAATTAATTTTTAATATGTTTTTTTATATTATTTACAGTTATATGACAAGTTATTAGTAAATATTAACAATAACAAAAATATTACTTCACTTGAAAAAAAAGTATATTCTAAAAAATGTTAAGAAATTGTGTCGTTATATACATAATTGTTTTTCTAATTGAAATTAAAAGGCAGTCAAAATGACTTCCATGGGCAATCTAGTGTTAATGTGCATTAATATACCTACATGGTGTGCCTCTGGCAATCGAACCCAGGAATCGACATCATCATCCACCAAGTATATAATGGCACCATTAAATTTCTTTCTAAATTTAATTCTGTGTTCATATTTAGCATGCAGAAAATACAGCTGTCTCTTTAAAAAAAGCCAAAAGCATTTTTTATATGTAACACCAAAATCAAAAGCAGAAGGAGTTGGAGATTTATAAAAGAGAACGTGTTTGTTTAGCATAAATACGAAACAAAACAACTCGCTTTTATGAATACTGCGTTATACTGTCTCTTTTATGTTGAGAAGAGATAAAATATAAGTTAATTCAATTTAATGAACAGAAAAAAAAAATGTAAATCTCCTAGAAGGCACGTTTTTTTTTTCTCGAGAATATTGAAGAAGGAATACGAAATTATCATTCTGCTCATTTGATGGAAAGCGGTGAAGTGCGTTGAATGCTAATGTGTTTCGAAACAAATACTTATTTATTTCAAAAGAATTGTTGATGGGAACGGGAAAAAATTGTGAACTCCAATAAGAGTTTTTATACCTTACTACTAAAAGATGTTAATGAAATGGTTATGTGCTACTGAATGTAATGGAATATATGTAAGTGAATAATATTTTATACGAATATACAGGGTGAGTATAAATGATGGACTCGTTTTTAAAAATCATATTTTCTAAACTACTGTATACTTATTTATTTCAAAAGAATAGTTGATGAGGACATGGAAAAAATTGTGAACTTCAATAAGAGTTTTTATACCTTTACTACTAAAAGATGTTAAGGTATCCGACTACGTTCGGAACCGTGATTTCGCAAAAGAGTGTAAATGGATAATATTTATGATATTTAGTGTCACTTAGATTCCAAATATTACGAGGAAAGGCGAGTAACACGTTGTATAAAAGTATTGCCCACTACCCTTCACTTATCGCTAGATACTTGCGCTGTTGCAAAACCTTGGAAAGATAAACTGCAAAAGTCCCTTTACTTTTTGACTTGTCCTTCTATTATTATTATTATTATTGAAGCATTCTTTTTATAAAAGGGGAATATTTTTAAAATATGTTATTCTGTCTTCTTTTTTTGCCAAAAAATTGGATTTAAATACTTTTTTCTTGAAATAACATTCTCAAAATGTTTTCATCTGTATATTCTATTTCCCCTGACACTTAATATATCAAAAAATATTCATTGATACGTGATTTCACTGTTCCAAACGTAGTCAATCATCTTAGCTATTTCAATGTGTCCATGTAAAATAAAAGCAGTGAAATCTTCTGTAAGGTACAAGAAAAAATATAAAATCAAAATGTTAAATCAATATGCAAATATGCAATACATATCTAAATATATCTAATTTGACTTCTTAAAATTCTTCATTCATTGTAATGCATTAAATACTGTTTTATTAGAAAATAATGGATCAAATATATTGTATATAAAAAAATGAACGAAAAATCTAAAGGCTACTTTAAATTTCATTTGCATCCCATGTAATCGAATATGTTTTTATTTAGCCGTTCAAGTAAAAAAAATCTCAATATGATGATTTTAATTAAAAAAATGAATGAGTTACTGCTTTATAAATTTTACTAATTAACTGATATTAATTAAAGAGAGAAATTGCTTTTCTTTTTATACGCGTTTCACTTTAATATTCAAATATATATCCTATTTTTCTAGTTGAAACAATACTAATAAAGGTTTTTTTTCTTTGATGTTTTTTAAAATTTAAATGCATATAAATAAAAAAATAAATTTGACTTTTACGTCAATACCCTGATTTTGATTTGCTCACATTATTTATGGTAATCCTTGCAAACTTATGTATAAACAATCAATACTTTAGTATTATATCGTCGATTTATTTCGTTAAATCAAAAGGCATCGCCAAATGACACGATATACATCCAATAGTGGAAAACCATCTCGCGCACTTTTGAATACAGCGATAATAATGACATTAATTGGCGACCTTTTTTAAGTTGACGATGTCTTTTCGTAAGGCGAAATTGATGGATGGTAAAATACGAAAGTATTAAATCATCAGTTCTTTTTCTGAATATCCGTATTGTTTATGAAATTATACACGCAAATAGTAATTATACAATCACAATATTTTTGTAAATGTTTTTTTTTTTACATCATTTAGGAAAACATTTGAGCTTTATGTAGCTTTCTAGCTTTTATTTTGTGTCTTCTCCTTAGCTTCTTTTGCACATCATTTCACACTGTTTCCTTCTGCTATAAGATATTTTGAAACGAATGAACAAAAAATGTGAAGTAGTAGAAGCAGCGAAATAAGCTTCTACAAAAGCTTTATATGAGAATAAAGGATTTGCTGAGTTGAAGAAATGGGAACGGAAATAAAAAAGAATACTGTAAAAAAGAGCAACCACTAACAAATCAGCTTGTTTCTTTTAAAAAAGAATGGACAATTGTGAAAGCAGTCTCTTTAGACAAATCTTTTTATTTTTCCTTGTGGAATTTTAAGCCAAAAAGGCTACTTTCCACGCAGTGTTTTTGTATTATTTTTTCATTTTTCCTAATCTGTAATTTATTTTTAAAAAACTAGCAGGCGAATCTAGTGGCCCTTCATATGAAAAAATAATGGAGAAACATTTTTGACATCAACAAGATTACAGATATTAATTATGCTTTCTCTCCTATAAGTATGCAGTTTTAGAATACTTTTTATTTCTGCATATGAGAATAAATATTTAAATTCTTCAGTAATGAGTGAATATATTAAATTTTGAATATTAATTATTTGATAATTTATGGAAAAAAAAGAGATCCATTTTAAAAATCCAATAATATTTTTTTCCCGTTCAGATTGATTTGTTGAAGTATCAGTATTGAATTTTCTGGTTCTTTTCCATTTCATTGGGGCAAGCAGTTAAGTCGTCAAAAACAATACAACCGACACCAAACGGAATATTCTCGCTGTAAACTTTTACAACCACATTTTCAAAATCCAGTCTTAATATTATCTTATCAATAACGTCTTTTTCATAACACGCAAACAACAGAAAATAAAACCGAATAGGAACTAACATTTATAACAGAATTTTTATGTGTATATTACGGGTAGTCGCCATTAAGGCCTGCATGGGAAGATTTTCCCCGGCAAAACGAAAAAAAGTACCGGTTTTGTTTTTCGTTAAAAAAATACCAATTACCTTTTTTACGCTTTCTCCTTCAAATAATCTCCTCCAAAGTTATATTTATTACATGTATGTTGTTGTTGTTGACGTGCGTTTTTTATCCTAGGAACATATGAAATATCAGTGAAGAAGAACAGAAAGAATACACAATACAACAGAATAATATACAAATTTATTACAGATGATGATCCTAACATATAACAAGAAGGGGTGTGAGCTGCTTTCCTTTCGAGATGGGAATCCATTACAGGCGAAAGACTGACTTCTTTCCTGAAGAAGATACAACCACGTCTTACTCCGGATTCGAACCCGAACCCACTCGGTTACAAGCCGAGAGTCATAGTAACCATACTTGCTGGGCGACATTACATGTATAGTACATATTATTTGTTTTTCATTAGAAACTACTTTCTTCGATTTTATAAATTTGCTGATTATTTTACTAGAGTCCGTTTACAAGTTTTGCGTGTTTAAATCCCAGAAGGCAATTTTCACGAATATTTTATAATTATTAAGATGCTTTAATGACATGTATGCAAAGAAATCTTCAATGTAAACGGAGAAATGTTGTAAGGCATTTAGACATCGTCTTCATTTTTTTAGGGGAAAGAACGAAAGAAAATAGCACAGCAGTTTCGAGTCATGGAAATTCAATATAAAAAAATCGCATCTCCGGTGTCAATATTAACTTTTATGAATAGTTTTCGCTGATATTTGTAAAGGATATCTTTTTTTCAAGTATATATTCGAAACATTTCTACTTGTAGGTAGTCAGGAATAAAATAAAAATTCGTTTTATCATCTAAAAACTGCCTGGTTGTCATTTGGTTGACATTGAATACTTCAAGGTAATTTTTAAATAAGGTCAATTTGTCAATAAAAAATAAACGCACGCTAGATATAGCTAAAAACTTTAGCTTTAAAATACTATATTTTATCTCTTGTATTTTACGATATTTTTATTACATATCAATTTTTTTTTGTTTATTAAGTTATCTTACTTCTCCACTTTGCTATCAATATCTACATTATGCACATAAACCACCGTTGATTACAAGCAATCTTAAGTTATTTCTTAATCTCCTCCTCAATACTAAACCTCTCATTGGTAAAAAACTCTTTCAGATAACAGGTCAGAATTGAGGTCTGATTTGGTGCAAAGTTAGGTCTGTAAGGAGAAGGATTATTTTTCCCATCCATTCTGTCTGATTCTATGATCTTGTAAAACTTTACTGTCACGTTCTCTGATTTAATATAACCTTGCTTCTTATATTGAGTGAAATAAATCAGGGCATTAGTCAATTGTTAGTGTCCCTTAGAACGATAACCGGAACCATCTAGTGTACAATTTTCAGAACTGCAAGAGAATCATTAAAAATCTTGTGTGCTTGAAGCACACGAAACTTCATGTAGAAGTAATCATGAAACGCTTTTCTTTATGAATTCTTGCGTTAACTTTTTGCTCCAAAAGTCTATAATTAAATTCCTACTATTAGCTCGCACTGTCTATATATTTATTTATATATTTGTATATTTATTTATTTATCTTGGTGGAATTTTCAATCGTTAATAAAATACATTTTAAAGCGCTGAATTGAGCTGAAATTTTATATACATGATCATTTTGGATGACAATACAATAATTTAAGTATAATTAATAAAAATTAATTGATTAAAACTAATTATTTAAAGAATTACAAATACAGCCACGTTGGCGACTTAGCGACCCTTTTGGCGATTTGTGTCGAAACTTGAAAAGGTTTTTTTCTCACCTGTTAAAGCATTCAGTTGGACTGAAATTAAAAGGACAATACGATACTTTAAAGATAATTAAAAAAAACTAATTACCACTTAATGTTGTGATTCTGTCCTATGTATATACATATTTATATTAATTGTAACTATTTAATAAAAAGTAGCTAAAATAAAATTTTTCGTTGTTGATCTAAGTAGGAATTGACTTAAAAACTATTTTTTTATGTTACTTGTTTTGTAAAATCAGTCTGGTCCTAGGCATGGACCTTCACCATACATATTATCTCTGAATCATTATAAAAATTGCTACAGTCTGATATTGTTCATTTTTTTCTGGTCATTCACATCATACATCACTGTAAATGCTCACAACTGAACCGTTCCATGCGATCAAAAATTACTCACAGCTCTCCATCACAATAAGTAGGCCATTCAACTGTCTTAACTATTATAATTGACAATATCTACTGTAATATCGGACGGGTAGCGTGATGATGAACTCGCAGCAAATTGTAGAAATAAAATAAAATTTTATTTTTTCAACAAAATAATTAATAGTAATGTGATATGGAAATGTCTCTTTGCGTGAAACCAGTGCGTTCAGTTCTCTTTCAGACGTTGGATTTCATTCACTTTCATTCTCTACACATCTCAGCATTATTCTCTTTCCCATAGTTCTCAGCAGTTTGCTAGATAGCTTCCTCAAGGCCGCCGGCGTTCATCCTCTTATCTTTCCTCTTACTTCTGGAAAATCCACTTTCATCTCGAATTCGATCTCCGATCACATAAAAAATGCTTCTTTTAAAGTGCAGGGGTGGGTCCACTATACGCCCCTCGTCATTTCTCATTGGCCGGCCCACAAAAGTCTTCACACGGTGCTCGGATTCATTAACGTCCTATTGGAGTGGAACTAATAATCGCTCTCTCTGGTCCTTCTTGAATGCACTGGCGTCTTATGGTTCATCCGCACATCTGGATACTTTGTCCACCACGCCGCCATTGTCTCTTGAAGCCATCCCCCCTCATCCTTCAAGGAGTCAGTCTCCTCAGTCAGACAGGCCCCGTCAATTGTCACTCGGTGGGGCACATTTATGTCTATTATGACTTACAGACATACTGTCGTTGCGGGCCCCAGGTTAAACGATAGAAAACGACCCCAAAGCCACGTGCACTGTTCCCGACCCTCAAGCGAGCCACCTGCTCTAATCTATCAAACCAGATATGAATGAAAGGGTGTAGGTCGTATCAATGCACCGTCGTTACACTACCACATGAACTGTGATTACAAATTAATTCATAATTACGATTAAATATATTTTAACTCTCCGTAGGCATTCCGGGAATTGATTCACACGTGCTTATTTACAACCCGAATTTGAATAGCTACAGTCAACAGGGCATTATTTCAAAAATTGCCCCGTTGTGATAATAGCAGTTGCGTGACGTACTTTCTCGCAACACGGAGGCTCCCAGGATTCTTGGGGGCTCAAAGCCTGATGAATTGGTTTGGAAATCCTTTTAAGATCCGACTTGGAGCCCCACACCTGACTTTGCAGGGGGCCTCCAATATTATTCGTTAAGCAAATGGATGATAGGAAACATTCACTAAAGAAGCCAGATATACTCGACACAAGATTAGCTTGATTAAATTAGAATAAAAGAAATCACGAAAGAGACAAAGAAATATGTTTAGTTCGAAGGTAAATCATTTAAGTATAATTGATACAAAATTATCTGTAATAAAAATGAGAACATAGAATATAAAAATCTTAAAATCCCGCATTATGATCTTTAAAGCTGAAATATAAACATATGTAACAACTTACAGCATTTCATATATTCTGTATTTAAAAAAACCAATCAAAATAAGAATGATAAACCATAATAAAAGTCTTTAATTTATTTATTTCAATTTATCTTAACTTTTAATATTATCAGAAATTAATGCCCCAATATATTCTTTTTCTTAAAATGTCACACTTATTTACAGATATATTTTAGATTCCTTTTTCTGAAAACATCACATTTTAAACAAGTGTTCTTCAAAATATTAATTCGACGTTTAGGGAATTCTAACTCCTTATGTGTGTGTTACGGTGAATTTACAACACAATGGAATAACTACGCAGACAATCTTTCAAGTTTGGACTTCAAAAAGGTATTGTACTCTTTCTATGCAGAAATTTAATATGTCTTTTATATCTCTAAAGTGATATCAAAAAGAGTGCTTGAAGCATATGAAATTAAACCACACTGTGATTGAAATTTGAATGGAACTGTAATTGAATTTGTACTTCTCGAATCCGAATCATGGATGAATAATTCGCTAAAAGTCGTGCGGCATTGATTCAAAATTATACAGAGATGCTTTTAAAATGTTCTTTTAGTTTGCTTTAAGACTCTTTTCTCAAGTTTTAGGTTTAAGCGAAAATTGTTCAATCACTTAATTAATGAACTATCTAAAGTGTTTTTTTAAAATAGGGATTTAAGATGATAGCGCGCGCACACACACACACACTTTAAGTTATGGTAAATTGTGTTCTCTTTGTTTCGAGAATTTATGCATTTTGTACGGCTAAGAGAGCCAAGAAATTTTGATTCGATTTCAAATATTATAGTTCAAATATTTTCCCGATTGTTTTGCTATAACACAATTTTAAATTTTTAGCTTTTGAAAACGAATACAAGGAAATGGGAAAACAGCCTTATTGACATTCAGTTACATATTTTTTCGCTGTATACTATTTTATTTTAAATATATGTTTTTTACATTGTGTTCTATAATAGATTGAATTTAACATTAACGCATCTATATTTTTCAAATAATCGTCAAATTAAATAAAAATTTGGGATTTCTTGTGACATGCGTTTTATGTAATTTTAAAAGCAATCTGCCAAAATCTGTGTAGTGCACCGATTGTGAAGATCATATATATATATATATACAGATAGAATATAGATCCTAAGTATAACTATTCAAGATAGGAAATATTAGGCACAGTAGTACAATAGCAAACTCCTGGCCTTAGAAACCAAGATTGCAGGTTTAAGCAAGTTTTAGGGCTAGCCAACCTTCTCCTGTAATTTGCCTATACACTGTACCAAAGGGAAGGGAAAGAATATTAATTGAAATTTAAATATTATAAGTAAAATCACTATACAATTAAAATGTAACGATAAAATTATAGACTACTAGTATACACAGTTATAGAATTAAAGTCAATGCAATAAGGTAAATTGTAAGACTTACTTCATGAGTATAGCAACTAGTTATGTTTCCCGCTAAATACAACAGAGTAATATCAGTACCGCGTAAAATAATAAATTATGATAGAGTAATATAAAGTCTATAAAGTCTCTCTCTCTCTCTCTGTATATATATATATATAGTATATATATATATGTACGTTTAAAAAACCATAAATGTATATTGATATAAATATTTGTAGAAAACAAATGATTAAAAGAATATTTAAGTAATAATATTATTAATTTATTAAACATGTGGCGCCATAATCCACAATCTCGGTAGTCCACTGTCCTTCCTCTGTGGAACTCGAATACTTGATCAAAAGCTGATTGCTGTTTTCTATTAGACATAACTGATCGTTTTTTGAAAAAACCACAAGAAAAACACAAATGCCGAACTTGAAATTGTCAAAATCTCCAAGCCTTAAATAACGCTTTGAGGTGGCGCCACAGGCGTGCGTGATGTGTGTCTTAGCTGAAATTCTAATCATTTGCATATCTCACTTCCACTAATGCATGTTGTAAATTTCATGTTATTTGCATGCTTCCTTCAGTGTGTTGCATTTAAGGTGGCCAGCAGTGTATATATATATATATGAATCTTTTGGACAAAAATTTTGAAATCCCTCAGGAAACTGTATGCCTTAATTATGACATATTTTCTTCCCAAATCCTTTGGTTGCCATTTTGTACTTTCCCGCCACCAGTATAAATTCGTCATTATATTACAAGCTTCAGTAAATGTCGAGGCAGTATTCTGTATTCCTGTTATGAGTTGGAGCTCAGTGAATTCAAACACGGGCAAATTGTTGGGATCTCATAAAGGATGGATCTATAATCAAGGTAGTCGAATCTTTTGATGTACCGAGAAGCTCAGTATCCATAATTGTGTCGCTTACAGAAAAATCGGAAAAACTACAAGGTCTGTTGAAAAAGTATGCTACATTCGGCCAGAAAAACTATCTTATTTACTTTACGGGATTGGGATTTTAATCAAATTCAAAGTAGGCCCGTTACACGTTTGCAGACTTTTCCCAGCATTCCCTTCACTGTCGAAAACACTTCAGGAAGGTTTCTTTCACAGCCAGCAGCATAACTACTAACTTCACAGTAGCATATGTTGTCCTGCCTTATATCATTCCTACTCTGAAAATGGGAATCTTTCGATGGCATTTTCATTTTAGGGAACAGCCAAAAATCGCTAGAAGCCAGGTTCAAAGCTGATAATGTCCAGTATTTACTGTGTAGCTCCAATGTCCAGTATGTACTGTGTAACTCCAATGTCCAGTACGTACTGTGCAACTGCAAGACGCAGTTTTTCTGTTCCAATAACGGAAGTTAGGGAACAAATTTCGAAGCAGCTCTGCATTCTATCACACAAAATTGCATGTGGAGAACTTGTACTGATCTCTACTTATCCAGCAGTCTCTAATACTGTTAAAAACGAACTTTCATTATCAGTTTTTTTCAGCTTTTCAACAATAGCTACATTTCGAGTGGTCAGTGTGTGACGGATCCTTACGCGATCTTCTCACTAATCCTCTTGGGGAATCTTTGGGCTAGCATTCGCGTTTAAATCACAGCCATCCCTCACAAGAAGAAACCTTGATATGTAGATCAGTTCGACTATATAAAGTCAGAATTTTGTAATTGTAAGGAGAATGAGCTGAGAAGCTGTTGCCTTCACCATGAAGGTGAGATAGAATAAAGTTGATTTTCGCAGCTTAAATTTAAGAGCGGTGTTTGCCACTGCATTAAATTAGTGTATTGGGCATTTATAGTCAATGATAGATTAGGTTAAGTTAAATTGGTTACTTGCGCTTGTTCGCTTAAGGTTTATTGCTTTCTCCCTACCACTCCTAGGACATTCACTTAAAGCGTTAAACTGTTGTTGATTAGTGTGCTTGAGTAAAATAAATATGTGTTATAAAGAGAGAGAGAGTTTCTGGTTCTGCATTTATTTCTCCCACACTCTTAGGTAGGCAAGACGGCGAAGGAGCGACTTTAGGGGTAAGTCACTCACAAGTGGCCTTCCAGAACTTTGGTCTCTTTCTACGGACAAGCAGCCACTTTTGAATCGGTTAAACCTCTCTTTAAATTGTGTTGTCCCCCTCCCTAGCACCATCTCCAAGCACTTGCTGAATCTTACGAATTTCACTTTGAAAATCACCAAGCTTCTGACAAAAGCATTTCATGGAGTACCTCTATTCAAGACGTTCAGTCAACTTTAGATAAATACAAAAACGACAAACACACATGTGAAGTAGTACCTCACTCAAATGTCTGCAGGAAACGACTGGTACCCTAACATGAAGAAAACAATTCAAGCATATGTATTATATGGACACCTTTCACTATGCACAGTGGCGACGTTTTAGAATACCGATTGTGCGCGGGTAAATTCAAGGTGGAATACGTTTTGAACAAACCTTGTACATATATGCTAAATATGAGTAGGGACAAAATGGTATGTTGGGTGATCGTGACAGACTGTTATTCAAGAGGAATGTTATGAAAAGGTAAGAAGACTACAGCTCTAAAATTAGCTGTTAAACTGAATATCACACTGGCAAGTCCAGTCAGCATCAAAACAATACGAGCAGAGAACCATAAGAATAGTATTTCAAGGCAATCTGCATCTAATCTTAAGACGAAAAAATGTCGCCAAAACCTAGAAACCGTGTACTATGGTGCGGTGAAATACTATCTTTTTAATGGATGAGTCTTCATTCACCTTTTGACTTTTAGGAAGAGTTCAATGTTATCGAATGGACTTCCTATTAGAGAAAGCTTGCGAGCCAATCAAAGTGGAGATTAAGATGGGCCAAACTGATCTTTTTTTTAACGCCAATGCCTCAACGCCTGAAAAAGTTTAGGTAGGTAAAATATAATATTCTACAGAATCACATGTCATCTCTCTGTAAGCCAATTGATCAAGTACGGTGGGTTATATAACATTTCATCATCGCAGGATTAATCTTTACAATGCGAAACTCAAGTAGAATTATGGTCGCAGTTAATTTATTTTTAATTCACTATTTTCGTTTAGGGAGATAATTATGGGTAACACGACGTTTTGGAAGGTTCAGGACTAAGATAAATCAGAATCCTTTCTCTCTCCATATATATGCATGTAAAATTAACTAATTAAATTTCCACTTAGTTATCAAGTACTAAAACTTCAAATTTTCCAAGAAAATTGTCCATTTAATAAAAAGTATTATCAACTTATTCACATTAGAAATTTAATTATTTCGTAAAATTATTCATTTAACAGAATGGTTTGAAGATTAACTTTTAAGTCTATTTAATTACGAGGTATTTGGATTAAAAACACTAAAAATATCCTCAAAACTGACTTCTGCTCCGTATTGAATTTTTCTTTTCACATGCAATAGAATGTAATTGCTGGAGTGCTGAATTCAAAACATTTGAATAAATGAAAATGAACAAGAGTAGAAAATTATATAATTTACATTTGGTATGTCGTACACAAAAGGAAAATATAAGCTTTCTCTAATCCATAAATGTTCCATTATAATTTTTACAAAATTAGACATATATAACATTTTTAATAATTTAATTTAATAATTGATGTTAGATGTTTGAAACCTTATTTATTTATTTGAATAAATTGAAAATATTTATTTCCGAAAGCCGTTCGCAATAACAAATGTACAAAAAAAAAAAAAAATTGGTTTGATTTATCGCATGATACACAATTTTGAAATAAATGTATTCAATT
Source organism: Trichonephila inaurata madagascariensis (assembly GCA_019973955.1). NCBI lineage: Eukaryota > Metazoa > Arthropoda > Arachnida > Araneae > Nephilidae > Trichonephila > Trichonephila inaurata. The sequence continues at coordinate 66,981 of BMAV01001099.1, forward strand.
CGCGCAATATGTAAACAAACATTAGTTTATATAAAAGTATTAGTGACACTTATATGATTAGGCACATGGTCAACCTGATTTTGTGTACTAATTCTAGTACTACATTTTCTATCAGCCTACATCAGGATATATTTATAAATGAAGCTAAGTGACCATAAACGTGTTTTTGCATAAGTAGTAATAAAACTTAGAAAACGTATCAGTACATACTGAAAATGAAAGAAATGACCATTGATTTTCCTTGCTACCCTAATTGTGCAACATGGTCGATCTTCGTAGACCATGTCGTGGGGTTTCAGCGTAAGTTAGAGGTGAGGGAGTCTCGAAATGATGAGACATTTTAGAATTCTTAATATGACTTTTATTAATTTATCCGCCTACTCTCAATCTCTATAATATATTCGCGTTCAGAATATAATCTTCCTACTTTTGTTGAATATGCAACGTCCAATGAACTTCAAATATTTCTCCAAGTGGACGTACAATGGTATGTACCTTGGTTGAATGGCGAGATTTACCTTGATTATAGGTAAGCCGCGTCAATCAACACTTCTATCTTCTCTGAACTGAGCTTTCTCTATATTGCCATCGCGCTCACTAAAACTTCTGCCTTTTTAAAGGTTATCTTATTTGCATCTATCCTTCGTTTCACTTCTTGGATTTGGGTTGGAAAAGATTTGCCATTAATCGTGGGCGTCAAAGAACACAGAGGTTATGTTAGAGAAAGGATGCGTGAGATGTCACAATTGTTACTTATTTCCCTAATTTTAATTACATTTTGTAAAACTGAATCACATATACACACGTTCTTTTAGCAAACTTTCATTCAGGTTCGAATTTTTTTCTTAATTTACACTGGTATAAAAAATTATGAGAATTTGTAGACTTGATTGATTATCTCTAGAGCTATTGAACCAATTTTAATGAAATTTGATATGTACATACATTGATACAATACAAAACAAATAACTATTCAAAAATTTCAATACACACGCATGATCGTGCGTAACCCTCGTTAGAGTTGGAAGGTATGAAACAGCGGTTGCAGAATAAACAAAATAAATGGGTTAATAGGGGGCCCCTCTTACAGCTATAAAGTCTTTGCAGCTTTGTACTATACTTGAAAAAAGGCAGTTTATCAGTTTTTGTGGGAATTATTCCCACTCGTTCAGCAACGCTAGTTTCATTTCCTGGATGATTCTCGAAGGGGTTTGCTAGTTGTAATAGCCCTCCCCAGAGCGTCCCAAGCATGCTCTATAGAGTTGAGGTCTGGAGACCTGGCTGGCTTACCATGAGGCGAATATCCTCACTCGCTAGAAATTCGTTGACCAGAAGAGCTCTACGTGGCTTCACGTTATCGTCCATTAAAATGAACTCGAGGCCACATGCACCCCTGAAAAGGCGAACATAGGGCTCCAAGACCTCATCTATATCCCTCACACCAGTCACAGTGTCTCTTTTAAAGACATGGGGAGGTGTACGACCATCCAACATGATGCTTGCCGAAACATTTAAACCTCTTTCGCCATAATTGTCGATTTCGTAGACATTGGAGGGTAGGTAGCAGGTTCCTGGTTCTCTCCATATGAACGTACGGAGAGAATCAGTGTTTAAGCTGAAACGGGACTCAATGTTTAACTGAACGGTCACCCATTGATCCATATTCGAAACTCTATGCTGTCTGGGCCATGTTAAACGGATTCTGTTCGTAGACGTCAGCGGGAGGCAAACGGCATGTCTTCTAGAAGATATGAAATCTCATGAAGTCTTATTGAAACAGTCACACTTGATACACGGGTTACTGTGGCTGCATACAAGTAACGAGAGATTTGAGAAGCTGTAGCCCCTCAGTTACGCCTTGCCATAATCGACAAATAGCGATCTTCTCTGGCCGTCGTGGGTCTTGGTCGACCTTGCCCAGGCTTTCTCTCGATGGATTTGGTATCCTGGAACTGTTTCCATAAGTTACACATAACGCTGGGCGTTAAATTGAACTCTCTACAAACCTATACTTAACATTGGCCTGCTTCTAGCCTCCCCACAATTCGCCA